>CM076581.1:1109260364-1109366222 GCA_034641835.2 Pinus albicaulis
ATCCTGCAGCAGATTTCTACTGGGCTTCCTAAGGGCACTCTTGCGCAGTCAGATCAGTGCAAGGGGTGTACTTTAGGGAAGTATGTGAAAGCCACCTTTCACGAGAAGGATAGTCGCGCCACGGCGATCCTTGAGAGAGTTCACACAGACGTGTGTGGTCCTTTCTCAGTTGCTTCGACAGCAAAGCACAGGTATTATGTGATCTTTGTTGATGATTTCTCTCGAAAGTGCTGGATCTTCTTCATGCGGAAGAAGAGCGATACATTCGCGAAGTTTTGTGAGTTTAAAGCACTGGTCGAGAAGGAGTCGGGGAAGAAGGTGATTGCTCTAAGGAGTGATAACGGTGGTGAATTCATCTCGGCTGAATTCAAGGAGTTCTGCAGCGCAGAAGGGATTCGGAGAGAGCTCATCGCACCCCATAACCCACGGCAGAACGGGGTGGCTGAGCGGAAGAACAGAACGATCGTGGGTGCTGCACGGGCGATGTTGCATGATCAGGGCCTACCCCTTCACTTGTGGGCTGAGGCATGCAATACAGCAGTGTATGTGCAGAACCGTTGTCCTCACGAGGTTCTTGGCATGAGTACACCAGAGGAGGCTTATTCTGGCAAGAGGCCTGATATTTCCCATTTGCGGATTTTTGGTTCTCCTGTCTACATGCATGTGACGAAGGATGCGAGAAGGAAGTTGGATCCAACTGCTGAGGTTGGAATATTTGTGGGGTACACTGATACACCTCACAGCTACCGGGTGTATTTTTCAGACAGTCGAAAGACTGTTGTGCGACGGGATATAAAATTTCAGGAGGAGAAAGCCATGCAGTGTTTGCTTGAGAGGGAGCTACACTTGCATGCAGATGAGGAGCTGTTAGTTCCTAAGGAGGAGCTTCCGGATGTGGATCAGCCACAAGAGGAAGTTCAGGAGGTGGAAGAAACCACCCAGGCAGCGCCAACCATCAGAGGGCGCATGCGCACTACAGAAGCTGAGCGACTGGCTCGGGATGCAGAGAAGGTTGTAGGACCACCTACAGCACAGCGCAGACAGAGACAGTCACCGGATCGGTACACTGGATACATGGCTCTTGTGAGTCAATGTGTTGTGACGGAGCCATCCTCTTTTGAGGAAACTGTGGAGGAACCCGCATGGGTTGATGCCATGATCGAAGAATATGATTCGATCGTCAGGAACAGTGCATGGGAGATTGTCCCAAGACCGGTGGGAAAATCAGTGGTGGGTTCGCGATGGATCTACAAAGTGAAGCAGGCGGCTGACGGGAATGTGGAGAAGTACAAGGCGAGATTTGTCGCCCGTGGCTTTTCACAGATCGAGGGGATTGACTATGAGGAGACTTTTGCACCTGTCGCAAGGTACTCTTCCATATGGACGATCCTTGCTCTCTCAGCGCAGATGGGGTGGCACATTCATCAGATGGATGTGAAGACTGCGTTCCTCAATGGAGTTATTGAGGAAGAGGTGTACATAGAGCAGCCTGAAGGTTTTGAGATCTTCAGCGGTGAGTCGCATGTGTGCCGACTCAAGAGAGCACTGTACGGGCTGAAGCAAGCACCTCGTGCTTGGTACACTCGGATAGACAGCTACTTCACCGGGCTTGGATTCTCCAAGAGTGAGGCGGATCAAAACCTGTACCAGATTGTGGTGGAGGGGAAGCTGTTGATCATCGTACTGTATGTAGATGATCTGATTTTGACTGGCGATGAGCAGTTGATACTTTCATGCAAGGAGGATCTTGCACGAGAGTTTGAGATGAAGGACCTGGGCATCCTTCATTATTTCCTGGGATTGGAGATTTGGCGGCGCAGTGGAGGACTGTTTGTTTCTCAGGGCAAGTATGCCCGGGAGATTCTGGAGAGGTTCAACATGCAAGGCTGCAAGCCTGATTCTCCAAGAGTGAGGCGGATCCAAACCTGTACCAGATTGTGGTGGAGGGGAAGCTGTTGATCATCGTACTGTATGTAGATGATCTGATTTTGACTGGCGATGAGGAGTTGATACTTTCATGCAAGGAGGATCTTGCACGAGAGTTCGAGATGAAGGACTTGGGCATCCTTCATTATTTCCTGGGATTGGAGATTTGGCAGCGCAGTGGAGGACTGTTTGTTTCTCGGGGCAAGTATGCCCGGGAGATTCTGGAGAGGTTCAACATGCAAGGCTGCAAGCCTGTTGACACTCCTCTTCCTGGTGGTTGGAGGAAGGAGGATGCTACTTCAGCGGAGGTAGTGGATGCCACTGTCTGTCGACAGTTGGTGGGGTCGCTTATGTATCTGGTCAATACACGACCCGATATATGCTATGTAGTTAACCAGCTTTCGCAAGCTATGGTTAAGCCTACCAAGCTCTTTTGGAAGGCGGGCAAGCATGTATTGCGCTATATTAGAGGCACATCGGGATATGGTTCATGGTACAGAAAGGAGGATCAGTTGAGGCGGCATGGCTTCATGGATTGGTACCATCATATCAGAGATTGTGTTCAGCGGAGAATCATGATGCTTTCATATGTTCCCACGGAGGATCAGGATGCCGACATCCTGACGAAGGCGCTCACCGGGAGCAAGTTCGAATTCCACAGAGGCAGGATAGGGGTTGCAGATAATCCATATCTTGCTGAGAGGGAGTGTTGAAAATGCAGCAAGATGATGGAGCTTAGTGAAATGAAGTCGCCTTCACTAAGTGGGCCCGCAGGCAAATTCTGGCGCAAAATCTATTTTTAGACTATGTCTATTTTTAGACATATGGAGCATGGTTCGAGGATTCTAGTTTGAGATTCTTGAAGTATGTGTCATGTTGGTAAAAATAGATGAGACTCTATTTTTGAGGTCAAAGAGGTCGAAGTCTATTTTTAGACTGCCTCTCCTTAAAACAGGGAAGTCAAATATTATTTACCCTTAATAATATTTGGACTATAAACAACAATTTACTCTCTTGGAGCACTTCAGTTCGAGCTACAGAAGTGGCTCATGCATCTGACAGAGGAATCACATGGTTCCCAAGGGTTTTATGGCATCATGCATGGTTGACTTCAGTTGGACTTCAGTGGCAGAAGTTTGGAGGAGTTAATGAGACAGATAGTGGAGTTGTGTTCTGTTTATTTTAGTTGAACTAGTTGAGATTAGTTTAGCTAGCTAATCAATTAGTTATGAGTGGAGTGAATTAAATATTATTTAATTCATTAATTAGTAACTCATTATTCAACTCAAGAACACATCAGTTCACTACAATGTATGATCAGTTCAGTAGAGACCAATGAAAGAGGTAGATGAAAGGGTGGAGTTAGCTATCAGTTGTGACTATACTGTTGCTATTTGCAACACACAGATAGGTGGAGTAAGCCCATGAGGATTGCGCAGTTCAGGCTGGTGGTTTATCTATATAAAGAGGCCATCCCATAGCATTGAAACACGCAATAGAGGCAAAGCAATTGGCGGTGAGTTTTGAACCAGTAACCTGTTCAAAACTGAGCTAGATTGTGAGTAACTGTATGAGAAAGTACTGAGTACTTGTGAGGAGTATTGTACTGAGTTTGTTACTTGATTTCTCCATTATAATATACACAATAGATGCGGGGTTTTCAGCTATAAGCTTTCCCCATACATACTGTGTTAATGTGTATGATGATTTGATGTGTTATCGCTTGATTTTATTTCCGCATGTGTGATGATATGAGTTGGTTGAGTGGAAGAGATTATGTGTTGTGTATGAAGTTCAAATAGTATGTGACCAGGATAGTCTCGATGGATCATTATTTATTATTCAGCAAATTTCTACATCTTATTCTCTTGGAGCACTTCAGTTAAGTGCACAGATGTGGCACAGGAGCTGACAGAAGGAATTACGCTATTCTTGAGGGTTAAGTGGAGCTATTTCATGGAGACTTCAGTTAGAACTCATGTGACAGAGTTTGGTGGAGTTATTGAGGTAGTTGGTGGAGTTGTGTTCAGTTTAACTGAGTTAAACATAGTTGAGCTAGTTGTATCTAGTCTAACTGATTGATACACTAGTGAGAGTGGTGTGAATTAATTATTAATTAATTCACTAATTATTAACTCATTAATCAACTCAAGAATACATCAGTTAACTACAATGCATGGACAGTTTCAGTGGAGACCAGTGGAGAGGTAGGTGAAAGAGCAGTGTGACTATCAGTTGTGACTATAGTGTTGCATGATTTGCAACACACAATAGTTGGAGATTCCAATGAGGATTGTGTGGTCAATATAGGATGAATTCGAGTTCATTCAGAGAAATTCTTCAGCAATTCTTCAGCAGTGATTGCGTAGTAGAGGTAGGCTAAAGGCTGGAAAAGATTGGTGCATGGATTTGCAAGATCAGGGCCTCATTAGTGTGTAGCAATTGGAGATTGTACTGAGAGCTTGTGAGGATCTTTGTATGATGATTGTTACATGATCTCTATGACATATAATGTACAGATAGTTGGGTTTTTCAGCTTTAAGCTTTCCCATAAATTACTGTGTTCATATGTGTGAATTTTTATGTTTTTAATGTGTGCATGCAATTGATTTTATTTCCGCAAATTAATGATCAATGGTAGAAGAGATTTTGTATTGTGTATGAAGTCAAATAGTGTGTGATCATGAGAATCTCGGATGTATAACAGATCAGTTATATAATTTCTACAATTGGAGCACTATTAGAGCATCTTTTGGAGGATAGAGTGTTTGAAATTAGATTTTGGAAGTTAGCCTTGAAGCAATCAGTGATGGAAAATTAGCATCTAGAGCCATACATCAAGGATAAATTGAATATTTATATTGGTGCTTAAGATCTTTCTTATTGAAGGCATATTGTTCAATTTGAAGGCATTCCTTGAATATCGTAAAGATTAGCTTCTGGAGCAACTTTGGTGCAACATAGTGAATAATATTGAACACATATTGGAGTACCATGAGATCATCATGAGGTGACATTGGAGATCATTTGGTTGACATGAAGAGAAGTGGATACACGTTCTAAGAGATCAAGGTTGTCATTGATACCGTGACATGGATACTAAGTGAAGGGATAGTTGAACATTGACAAGGCTCATTGAAGAAAACTTTTGGAGCCGTGACGAATAACCAAACATATTTTGACGAAGTAAATTTGAGGGTTGGAGCCCAAGAGGTTGGGGCCCTAGAGGACTAGAGTTCTCAAGAAACTAGGTCAGAGCCTATACGAGCAATAGGGCTGGATTCCTAGAGGTTGGTGCCTCAAATTGACAAGGTTGGAGCCTTGGAAAGACCAAGTCGGTGCTTGGCACAATATAGGTTGGAGCCTGGAAGATTGGAGTCTTCATCTAGGGTTGGAGCCCTATATCATTATTTTACTTTAATTATTGTAAAGAATAAATTAATAAAAGTATCTATTCCATCATTGTTCATTTTGTGTTCTAAATATAAGTGATCTAATTGGTAAAATTAACAATTGAAAATAAATATTGATTCACCCCCCTCTCATTATTTCCAACAATTGGAATCAGAGCCAGTACCTTCACTCAAATCCTAACAGCTTGAAGGTTGATCATTAGAACACAAATGGAAAAGACAAGGAAGAAAGTCTCCAATCCTCCTAAAGATGTGTCTTCATCAACCATCGAAATTGAAGTCAATCAATTTGCGAAGGCTCCATTGTTCAATGGAAATTTTGATATATGGGAGGCATGAATGTGGAATTTCTTGAAGAGTCAAGGAATTGAAATTTGGAAATCAATTATTACTAATGACACAATGGACGAAGAATCCAAGTACAATACAAGAGAAATGAAGGCAATTTTGAATGGGTTACCAAATTCTGTGAAGGCCAATTTTGAAAATATTTCGTCAGCAAAAGTCATATGTGAAAAACTTCATGATCTTCACTCAAAAGGAGTGTTGACAATGATCTCTAGTCAAGAATATGAGGGAAAAGAAGAAATAATTCCAGAATCCATCAAGGAAACTGAAGATAAGAGATATTACAACAAGGCTAAAGAAGACCTAGAAGATTAAGAGAACGAAGAAGACTTTGAAGAAGATCTCCTGAATAAACTCATGGCTTCCATGGAAGAGATTAACAATTTGAAAAAGGAAAATGAGGAACTTAAGAAGAAAGAGAAATATGGTAACCAAGACAAGACAAGGAATTAATTTGACTTTTTCAAGCTTCAAGTACAAGAAAGAGATGAGGAGCTTGCCAAAATTAAAGAGAAATTTCATCAAAACAAAAGAAAGCATCATGAATAAGTCATATCTATGACAAATCAATTAGATAAGGAAAATAAAAGGGAAGAAACTTTCTCAAGCCACCTTGAACAAATATTTAAGATCTTGAACATTCTTGAAGCAGAGATTAGTCGATACAAGGAAGAGGTATCCTCTCTTAAATATCAACTAGAAGAAAAGGATGAAGAAATCTTCAAATTAAAATCAAACATCAATATTCTCAAGTCTGAAACATGTGAAGAAACAAGGATGATGGAATAAATGAAGAAGAAACTAGTCATGAAAGATGAATATTGTGAAAAAATGAAAGGATAAATTGTCACTCTTAAAAAGGAAGCTGTCGCACTGAATAAGAACTTGAAAAGCTCTCAAACCCTAGATGACATCCTAAGTCATCAAAAGTCTCCCCTTGATAAATCAGTTCTTGGCTATGCAGGTGAACCCTTAATAAATAATGATAATGCTTCAAATAATAATGATGTGAGGAAGCCAAAAAGAGATGTTGATGATCCCAGCGCCAACAAAGGAAAGAGTCAAGATGACATTAGAAGAAACCCTACTCCAAGAAGATATGCAGATGGTGTCAAGAATGCAAGAGGAAATAAATTTGATCAAAGGATCCTAAGATAGAATGATTTTGGAAGTACATCAAAGAAATCTCCATCCTCCATGTACCAAAGTGTATTTTTTGGTTATTTATATTACTCTACAAACTTTGGGCAGATGGAAAAATATTGTAGGGAATATCAAAATGATAAATATAATGGTCCCCGTCAATCTCCTAGAAGTATCTTTTCAAGAAGAAATCATGCATCCTCATTTATGAGTAGAATGGAATGCTTCATTTTCCATAAAAGTGGACATATGGCTCATGATTGTAACTTGACTTGGGTCCCTAAACAAGCTAAAACTATGACAACCAAGCTAGAGAATAAATTTTTACATGTGTGGACAAGGAAGAAAATTGCATCCAAAAGTCTCTTGAACACTCCAGACAACAACACATGTTGTTTATTTGATGAATCCATCCTTGGCAGATGTGATATTTCAAGTCTTTGATGCTGAGACTCTACCAAAAAGATACCATACAGTTAGGGGGAGATTTGTGATTCTTAAGCCTATAATTCTTAAGCATTCTTGCAGAAGCTATTCGTGAATGGGACCTATGAAATTTTTGATGAGTCACACATGGACAATCATGCTTTGATATATAATATCTTAGGAGCAACTCCATTGAATAAATTTAGACACGTCTATCATGGAATTCATTTCCAGAAGGAATAGCACCATGACAGGGGGAGTAACACACCCATGAAGAACTACTATTGATGACGAAAAGAAGCAGTCTGACAGGGGGAGTATTTGGGCACCCCATTTTCCATTGATTTCAAAAGGGGAGAGAATATTAGAAGGGAAAGAATATTTCCATCAATCACAAAGGGAGATATTTTTAATCGAGGTTGTCATTTATGTCAATATGGCATTGAATGAGATGTCAATATTCTTGAGATGCCTAGTTCCAGATGATGGTGCCATGAATCTTGGTTGACTAGGATACCATTAATAATGATGTCAAAGTCTATGAAGAAGTCTTGTCCTAAATTCCTATTGATCATAATGCCCTAGATGCCCATGAAGGCACCATAATCCCATGAAGAAGCCCTAGAAATCATGATGCTATGCTTACTCTTGATGAAGAAGCCTAGAACCCAGATGATGTCCTTACCCTTGATGTGGAGGACTATACTTGATGAATCCATACATGTGATGATTTCCTTCTCTTGAATGATCACACTTGATAATGGTCTTGATGACATGGTTGAAAGACTACTTTGGGGCTTTCCCAATAAAAAATTAATAAAGGTTGCACCATGACTTATCACTACACAAGTATATGATGAAATGAGATGATACATTCATTACTGGATACTATTATGATGTGGATGACACTGTGATCCTATGATTGATAAACCAAACAATGGAGAAGCCATGCTATCCTATTCACTTTCTGCAGACAAAAACTAAGGATAGTCACAAATAAAAAATGTTTTTACCTTAGAGGCATCCTTCCAAATTGACTCCTATACCATCTTTTAGAGTATATTTTTCCCTTTCTAATTAGCCCTTATTTGCCCCCAAAATCCCAGTGGTTGAAGAGATAATTATTTTTCAAGTTAAGAAAAATATAATTAATTATGAGTTGACCTGTACATACCTCACATTTCGGCTCCTCTCCAAAGACGTGTCTCTTCATTTTTATAATAAAAAATCACTATATATATATATATATATATATATAAGTACAGACCTTCATTTTCATAAAAAAAAATTCAGTCATCAATTACAGTGATACAAGGCACCGAGAAGAGAAGGGTCAAGAAAGAGAATAGGATATTATATTTAGGCTTTAATATCACTAAACCAGACTGCAAATTCAAGACCTATAACTCGGACCTACAGTAATCACAAAACTCAGACCTATCCAAAGTTGCAGTAGCTCAAACTACAGTGGCTAGGATCTACTTGAAATTTCTTTGGGATGGACAGACTTGTGCCATCACATAACAATGACTCAAATTATTTCACAGATGTGTGGTATATTTTTTCTCCTTTTCAGACCTTGTAAATATTATTGGTGGAGATGTTCTAGAGTTATATTTGGATTTGTGGAGGACTTTAGCATTGCTATAAAAAGAACATAATTTCAGCCCTGTAAAAGGAGCAGACTTTGGCCTTCTCTATGAAGCAGAATCATAATCCTGTCTTATTCATATATGTGATCTCATCCTCTCTCCTCAGCCCATCTTTGGAGTGAATTTAAAGAAAAGTTGTACAGACTTTGGAGTAACTGTTAAGAATTTTTTTTTGAGCATTTCCTTGGTAATCTTTGGAACAGTTCCTTAATAATATCTATAACTCTCTTATTTATTAGAGCACTATTAAAGTATCTTTTGGAGGATAGAGTGTTTGAAATTAGAATTTGGAAGTTATCCTTGAAGCAATCAGTGCAACAATAGTAGCATCTAGAGCCATACATTAAGGATAAATTGAAGATTTATATTGGTGCTTAAGATATTTCTTATTGAAGGCATATTGTTGGGTTTGAAGACATTCCTTGAAGATCCTGAAGATTAGTTTCTGGAGTAGCTTTGGTGCAACATAGTGAATAATATTTAATACATCTTGGAGTACCATGAGATCATCATGAGGTGACCTTGGAGATCATTTGGGTGACATGAAGAGAAGCGAAGACACATTCTAAGAGATCAAGGTTGTCATTGATGATGTGACATGGAGACTAAGTGAGGGGATAGCTGAACATTGACATGGCTCGTTGAAGAAGACTTTGGGAGCTGTGAAGAATAACCAAACATATTTTGACAAAGTAAAGTTGAGGGTTGGAGCCCAAGAGGTTGGAGCCTCATAGAGACAAGGTCGATGTCTTGGAAGATAGGGTTGGAACCCTAGAGGACTGGAGTTCTCAAGAAACCAGGTCGGAGCCTGTACTAGAGATAGGGTTGGAGTCCTCAAGGTTGGTGCCTCAAATTGACAAGTTTGGAGCCTTGGAAAGGCCAATTCGGTGCTTGGCACAATACAGGGGAGCATGGAAGATTGGAGTATTTATCTAGGGTCAGAGCCCTATATCATTATTGTACTTTACTTATTGTAAAGGATAAATTAATAATAGTATCTATTCCATCATTGTTCATTTTTTGTTCTAAATATAAGTGATCTAACTTGTAAAATTAACAATTGAAAATAAATACTGATTCACCCCCCTCTGAGTATAACCAACAATTGGAATTGGAGCCAGTACCTTCACTCAAAGCCTAATAGCTTGAAGTTTTATCATTAGAACACGAATGTCAAAGCCAAGGAAGAAAGTCTCCAATCCTCCTAAAGATGTGTCTTCCTCAACCATCGAAAGTGAAGTCAATCAATATGTAAAGGCTCCATTGTTAAATGGAAATTTTGATATATGGGAGGCAAGAATGCGGAATTTCTTGAAGATTCAAGGAATTGAAGATTGGAAATCATTAATTACTAATGACATGATAGACGAAGAATACAAGGAGTACAATACAAGAGAAATGAAGGCAATTTTGAATGGGTTACCAAATTCTATGAAGGCCAATTTTGAAAAATGTTCATCAGCAAAAGTCATATGGGAAAAACTTCATGATCTTCACTCAAAATGAGCATTGACAATGATCTCTATTCAAGGAGACAATGTAAAACAAGAAATAATTCCAGAATCCATCAAGAAAGCTGAAGATAAGAGAGATGACAACAAGGCTAAAAAAGATCTAGAAGATGAAGAGAACAAAGAATATTTTGAAGAAGATCTCTGGAATAAACTCATGGCTTCCATGGAAGAGATTGACATTTTGAAAAAGGAAAATGAGGAACTTAAGAAGAAAGTGCAAGATGGTAACCAAGACAAGACAAGAAATGAAGTTGACTTTTTCAAGATTCAAGTACAAGAAAGAGATGAGGAGCTCGCCAAACTTAAAGAGGAATTTCATCAAAACAAAAGAAAGCATCATGAAGAAGTCATATCTATGAAAAATCAATTGGATAAGGCAAAGAAAAGGGAAGAAACTTTGTCAAGCCACCTTGAACAAAGACTTAAAAGCTTGAAAAATCTTGAAGCAAAGATTGGTCATTACGAGGACGAGTTCTCATATCTTAAATATCAACTAGAAGAAAAGGATGAAGAAAGATTCAAATTAAAATCAAACATCAATTTTCTCAAGTCTGAAACATGTGAGGAAACAATGACGATGGAATAAATGAAGAAGAAACTAGTTATTAAAAATGAATATTGTGAAAAATTGAAAGGAGAAATTGTCACTCTTAAATAGAAGATGTCTTGCTAAATAAGAAATTGAAAATCTCTCAAACCCTAGATGACATCCTAAGTCATCAAAGGTCTCCCCTTGAAAAATCAGGTCTTGTCTATGTAGGTGAACCCTCAAGCAAGAATGATAATTCTTCAAATAATAAGGATGTGAGGAACCTAGAAAGTGATGTTGATGATCCCAGCTCCAACAAAGGCAAGAGTCAAGATGACATTAGAAGAAACCCTACTTCAAGAAGACATGGAGATGGTGTCAAGAATGCAAGAAGACATAAATTTGATCAAAGGATCCTAAGACAAAATTATTTTGGAAGTACATCAAAGCAATATCCATCCTCCAGGTACCAAAGCATATTTTTTGGTTATTTCCATTCTTGTACAAAGTTTGGGCACATGGAAAAATATTGTAGTGCATATCACAAAGACCAATATAATGGTCCGTATCAATCTCCTAGAAATAGATTTGCAAGAAGAAATCATGCATCCTAATTTATGAGTAGAATGGAATGCTTCAATTTCCATAAAATTGGACATATGGCTCATGATTGTAACTTGACTTGGGTCCCTAAACAAGCTAAAATTATGATAACCAAGCTATAGAAGAAAGTTACACAAGTGTGGAAAAGGAAGAAAATTGGATCCGAAAGTCTCTGGAACACTCCAGCCAACAACACATGTTGTTGATTTGATGAATACATCCTTGGCAGATGTGATATTTCAAGTCTTTAATGATGAGACTCTAACAAAAAAATACCATACAGTTAGGGGGATATTTGTGATTCTTGAGCCTATGATTCTTAATAATTTTTGCATAAGCTATTCATGAATGGGCCCTATGAAATCCTTGATGAGTCACACATGGAAAATCATCCTTTGATAGATCATCTCTTAGGAGAAACCCCATTGAAGAAATATACACACATCTATCATGGACCTCATTTCTAGAAGGAAGAGCACCATAACAGGGGGAGTAACATACCCATGAAGAACTATTATTGATGACAAAAATAAGCAATCTGACAAGGGGAGCATTTGGGCAACCCCATTTTCCATTGATGTCAAAGGCGGAGAGAATATTAGAAGGGCAAGAATGTTGGCATCAATGACAAAGGGGGGGATTGTTAATTGAGTTTTTCATTGATGTCAATATGGCATTAACTGAGATTTCAATATTCTTGAGATGCCTGTTCCAGATGATGATGCCATGAATCTTGGTTGACTAGGAAACCATTAATGATGATGTCAAATTCTATGAATAATTCTTTTCCTAAATTCCTATTGATCATAATGCGCTAGATGTCCATGAATGCACCATAATCCCATGAAGAAGCCCTAGAAATCATGATGATATGCTTACTCTTGATGAAGAAGCCTAGAAACTGGATGATGTCCTTACCCTTGATGTGGAGGTGTGATATTCCTAAATTAGCATGCAGTTAATTGGAATATTATTTTTTCTCCAAACACATAGTTAGATGAATAAATGGGTAGGGAGACCCATAAATATTTTTAGCAGCAACAAAATCCCTCTTAATGGGGAAAGGGATCATATTCACAGCTGGATAAAACACCTTCATGTGTGAACACAGGCTAATGCATGTGGACAAAGTCAAGTTTGACCAAGTCAACAAAGCTAGTATGGAGGAAGTGGAACATTAATGAAGATAACTCAGTGGGAATATGGATCAGCTTAGATAGTTAGAATAAAGCCACCTTGAGTGTGGAAGAATACATTGCATGAAGATCCAATCAAGGTTGACCAAATCCAACAGCGATGTTATGGAGGAGTGGCATTGATGACAAGACAACATAGTTTTGGAGGGAGATTCATTGCATGAAGATGGAAACCCTAATGAGTGGGACCCAAGATGAGAAGGCTCATATTGTTTATAAGGAAGAGGATGGAATCCATATGGGGTTAGCTTATGATTATGATTTTCTGATATATGGTCTATTTATACATATTTCTTTCTCTAGATGTTTAGCTGAGATAGAGTGTTGTTTAGCACATGGTGTTCCTAATTGGGAATCCCACCTCTTCCATTGAGTAGCTCTTGGAGGAGCCTTGCACCATACTATCCACTATCTGGATGAAGGCCAAGCTTCATCTTCCTTTGACAGTGCAGATCCTATTGAGGGTTTTTCTTTTTTAGTAAGTTGCAGCAAGTGGAGACTAGATCTTCAGATCTAGGCCATCTCAATACTCATTTTCAGTGGAGGAGGGTTTTAATCTATTAGAAGGATAGTATTGAAGTTATTGAGCTATATTTTCATATCTTGGCTACATGCCAACTACATTTTTATCCCTACATCATAGAAGAGATCCAGGTCTACGTAATTTTTGAAGGAGCAGTTGTAGGGTGGTTCAGTGCACCATTTGAAGAGTTGATTTGCTAAGTGTTGGGGATCTGCCCTTCACTTTGGAGATATTTGGAGGAGATCATTTTATTGTTCATATCATATCAGATCCACTTTCCAGATCTAAATATTTCCATAGATCTACAGTATTAGATCTCATATCTACACTTTGTACATGGTGTTTTGCTAAAAACCCCAAGGGGGTTCATTAGAGGAGCCTGTATAGTGCATGGATATAATATAGATCTGACTGTTTATGCACATAGAAGCTCTAGATCTAATTTACAATTTACTGCCATTGCAACTACACCTACAGAATCCAAAAATGTACTGTCTGAGGCTGATAAAGAAACCAAATTTACTAAATGTATCCAGCATGTCCACCCACAGGTCCTTGACTTCTTCAACACATCTAATACTCAGTTCAACAGAATTTTCCTCATCTCATGGAGGATCTCAACGCAATGGGGACCATTGCTTCTTAAGGAGAGAGGAATGATCCAGGTGGATATCGGTGGCCACCCACCTATTCCATTTGGACTAGCACCATCAATTCTTGCAGCTCTTCATATTCAGCACAACTTACTATTTTTAGCAGGTTTTCGGGTCCTCCACTCCCGGAGTTGTTTTGGGGCCCTAAATGATGTTTTTTGGGAAAATAGAGAGCAACATGGGTCCATGGACCAATTTTTCTTGTTCAAAAGTTGTACTCCATGGATAGATCTTTCTAACAAGCTATTAAGCGCATCAAACAGAGATCGGATGCCAAAGTTACGCCCCCGGGAAGTTGAACCACCAATTTACCCAAACGGGCGCCCACAATTTTGGCGCCTCATCTCCTACGGTTAGGTTTTTGGACGTTTTGGATTCTACATTTTTTCTCAACAATAAATAGGCCCTCGAGCCTCATTGTAACACAGTTCAAAGGTTTGTAGCCATCACATCTCTTCTCAGATATTCACTACCAGCACCCTAGCTATTTTATTTCCATTATGCCTGTAAGAATATTTCTGTTATTTGATATTAGTGAAATGAAGCATTATTTCCGCTGCATCTCTATGTTCATGGTTATTTATGTACTCTGTTGCATTCCTGCATAAATCCGGATCAATAATGCTATCAGGGTATTTCCATCTTATTTCATGGTTGGAGCCCCTCTTTTTGCATGATTTTTGAGCAATAATGTCTTAGGAGGCTTGTTTAACTAAGCTACCATGATTTGTTTCAGATATCCTTTTGTATCTGGCTGTTATAATGTATAAATGAATGGATCCATGGGCTGCATTTAACTATTATTGCATAAATTTCTGAAAAATGTGTTTTTAATGCATGTATTGTTGAGTTTTCCCACTTGGGAATATTACAGTGGTATAAGAGCATAATCTTGGCTCAGCCTGTGAGTTTCAACCAATATGCTATAAGAAGAAGAAGAGAAGGAGAAAGAGATTAGAATGATTGAAGGAATGAGCTTCATCTCAACTCTTTTCAGATCTAAGAAGAACCTCACCAAGGAGGCCAAGCAAAGAAAAATGGAGAAAAGAAGTGAAACCACATTTGGGTTTCAAGATGAGGAAGGTCAATGTACTTCCTATCAGCAAAAAGAAGATCTGATATTGCATAGAGCTCCAAAGAAACATAATATGGCCTTTTCTTTTGAATATATGAGGCATAGAGATGGAGAACACTTAGACCATGAGATTCTAAGTGAGTATCTTGCACAATATAAGTCTCAACCTAGAGCTTTCAAGGAGAATCTAAATCTCCCATAGTTCATTCAGCTCAAAGAAGAAAGGATACCTTGCAGCAATAGAAGGAAGAAGGGAAATAGATTTATATTGTCTACTTTTGATGGGTCATCCTCATGCACAACAAAGGCTTGGGGAATGAGGTTGGATGCATTTTTTCTGCTACATCCAGTAGTAGAGAAAGAAGCTGTTGAGATTGCAGCGCTGCACCTTGAGGGTAAAGCAAGCACTTGGTGGCTCAACCATTTGAATCATGCAAAAGTGACTACTTTTGCAGATTTCCCTCAAAGGGTGATCAAGATATTTTACAAGAAGAAATCAGAGGGGGATGAACCTTCATCATCACTTGAGGAGACTTGTACCAGCGCTGACACAACTATGGAGGAGCAACAATCATCCTCAGCAATTGGGGGAGCCAACACATTGGAAGGAGGAACACTTGTAGCCATACAAGATGTTCCCAAGCTTCACCAAGGCATGCATGAATTTAAACTTTCTGTTATTTCAGAAAATCTTATGGAGGGTTGTGGAAATTTGCCTTTGCATGACCAAGGGTCAACACATACTATTGATTTGGAGCAGTAGAATTGCACTGCGCTATGCAGCATTGAGTTTTTCAATGAAGGGATAAGAAATCATCCTAATGTGTCAGTATTGAGCTGCACACAACACCTAGGGTTGGGGTGTGGACTTGTGGAGTATAGGATGAGATTTTTCCTAAACAATCCAATGCAGAACTCTATGTTCGGCATTAAGCTTGAACATGAGACAGTAAATACACCATTGAAGAGATTAACAATGCTCTCATTAAGCAGTAGTGATGAGTTGGGGGCCCAACCATTATTGGAGCATTCCAATGACCTTCCCATATGTATGACAAAGGATGGGCAGATAGTTGTTGGGGGAAATCTTATGATGGATAACATCTCTCATGGTTGTGATGGATATTTCTTGATGAACCTTTCGCATCATGATGGGAGGTTTTGCCTACCACCTATTTGGATCCTTATGGGATCAACATGGTCATTGATGAGTGGTATTCATTTGGAGTTCTTCGAAAGATTACATTTCAACATCCCATGAAATGCAAATACATAAATCTGATTTGGGAGGATGGTATTCTCCATTAGAGGAATGCCACTTTTGGCAGGATGATAGACACTCACCATGGGTTGGAAGGGTGATGTTGATGAGAAAGAGGGTGGAAAGCCACTTGCAGATTTATGATACCGAGCAGCAGGAGGCAAGACTGCGTTGGTTACTCTTGAAAGATTTTGGTCATCATATGACACATTCTATTTCAAAGAGTAGAGTGGTGGATGGAACTTGGCATGGCACTTACATCATATGGTAGCAAGGAGTTTTGATGTATTGGAATGATGTAATATCTTTCATATCAATTAGTATGATGTTGCTCCATGATTTATATGATGATGGTGTGGGGAGGCAACTAGATCTTTGGTTTCTTTGGTTGTTATTAAGAGAGTATGGGCTGATCTTCTCCCATACTTTGCATGATGTTGCAGGAGTAGGAGGTGGCACTATCATGGTGCAAAAGGGCTACTCCTTAACCTTGGAGGATCAGGAGGTGCTTCCACTTTGGAAGGAATATCCCCCATATAGCAACATTATGATTGATGACTTTGGCATAGGGGATGTCAAAGGAAAAGACAGCAGCATGTGGGGAGCCTCACATTTCAGATCTTCAGCGTTGTCTCTTAGGAGGATTGATCCATATTGGAGGTCTCAACTTTTGGTAGAGTACTCCAACGATCTTGGTGCTTGCATGATTCTTGAAGATCCGGAAGGAGAGGATAGATACATGGTGGATGATGGGGTCATATATTCTTATGGAAAATTATTCTTGACTAGAGCTTCCAAGCTCAAGGAGCAGTTGTTACATGCAGCACATGTGGGCTTTCTTTCCATGCACCTTGATGCATATCATTCCTTGATGGAGGATTTCACTTGGGAGGGAATCCAACAAGATGTATATCAGCATATGGGGAGATGCATAGCCCAGATGATGATGGAGAGGTTTTCACAACCACTTCCCTACTCATTGAGAGTGAGGGAGAGCTTTCAGTCGAGACATTTTAGCTCAATGACCATAGTACTTGATAGAGGATGTACATTTATGCATTATGACTTGTACTCCTTTACTTTTTATGAACAACATATTGTACCAAGGAGGATCTTTCCTTCTTGTATATTGTATTGTGATGTACTTGAGGCCATTTGTAGCATTGATGTTGGCCATTCTATTTGTGGTTTTTGGGGATGCCACATGATTTTTGGTGTGCACCATTGGCACCAAATTTTACTTTCATGATCCCATCTTGTAGGATGATTATGGCAGCAAGCAAGTGGTTGAAAAGACACTTGTTACACTTTTTTTTTAGGAAAGCAAGGGATGCACTGCGCTGGTTCCACATATGGAACTATGATCCACCTCCTGGTTGTCATATGGCAGTTTGTTTCTATTTTCTTTCTTTTCCATATATTGATGATATTCTTGTTCTTATGGGAAGATTTATTGTGAGGATGGCACAAGAGTTGGAGGTGCCCATTGGGAGTATGATTCTTCATACTTCATATGTTGCATGTTTCAAGAGAAACAATGGGAAAACCATGATTGCCACACTACACCTCTTGTCTTCATGTGGGAGGAGCCATTTGGAGAACTTGAGTTCTTTGGAGAAGCACTTCAAGGATGTTTTGATTGGTGGGGTGACTTGGGTAATTCTTGAAGACCGTAATATTTCAGCCCAAGATCAGCAGCAGCCCCATACATATCATAAGTGGAGAGATAAATAACATGGGATGGATATTTTAGTCCCACATATTCAACTATACAGCCCACCTTCTTTGCAGGAGCCTAATGTGGAGGAGATGTTTCAGGAGTTACCATGTTGGAGGGTGACTCAATTTTTGTGGATGATATCTTGGGGATGGAGGCTTCACATGGGGATGATGATTCCCAATATAATTCAGATTCCATCCTCAAGAAGGCCTCTAGACCACATATAGTTGTTTCCATGGATATCCCACTTTTTCATGATGAGACCCATTGGGATTTTTCACCAAAGGCATACTTATACACATGGGAGGAACAACTTGAGGGCATATTGTTGAAAGAACATCTTGTTCCTTGGAAGAAATTATCACTTGAGGATGCTACAGGAGGAAGAGGAGAGGCTCTTCAATTCTATACTCGAAGTTGCTTGAGGACAAGCAACATTTGGGAGGGGAGGACTATAATATTCCTAAATTAGCATGCAGCTAATTGGAATATTAATTTTGCTCCAAACACATAGTTAGATGAATAAATGGGTAGGGAGACCCATAAATATTTTTAGCAGAAATAAAATCTCTCTTAATGGGGAAAGGGATCATATTCACAGCTGGATAAAACACCTTCATGTGTGAACAAAGGCTAATGCATGTGGACAAAGTCAAGTTTGACCAAGTCAACAAAGCTAGTATGGAGGAAGTGGACATTAATGAAGATAACTCAGTGGGAATATGGAGCAGCTTAGATAGTTAGAATAAAGCCACCTTGAGTGTGGAATAAGACATTGCATGAAGATCCAGTCAAGGTTGACCAAATCCAACAGCATTGTTATGGAGGAGTGGCATTGATGACGGGACAACAGAGTTTTGGAGGGAGATTCATTGCATGAAGATGGAAACCCTAATGTGTGGGACCCAAGGTGAGAAGGCTCACATTTTTTATAAGGAAGAGGATGGCAGCCATATGGGGTTAGCTTATTATTATTATTTTCTAATATATGGTCTGTTTAGACATATTTATTTCTCTGGTTGTTTAGCTGAGATAGAGTGATGTTTAGCACAGGGTGTTCCTTATCAGGAACCCCACCTCTTCCATTGAGTAGCTCTTGGAGGAGCCTTGCACCATATTGTCCACTATCTGGCTGAAGGCCAAGCTTCATATTCCTTTGACATTGCAGATCCTATTGAGGTTTTGTCTGTTTCAGTAAGCTGCAGCAAGTGGAGACTAGATCTTCAGATCTAGGCCATCTCAATACTCATTTTCAGTGGAGGAGGGTTCTAATCCATTGGAAGGACATTATTGAAGATATTGAGATATATTTTCATATCTTGGCTACAGGCCAACTACATTTTGATCCCTACAACGCAGAAGAGATCCAGATCTACATAATTTCTGAAGGAGTAGTTGCAGGGTGGTTCAGTGCACCATTTGGAGAGTTGATTTGCTAAGTGTTGGGGATCTGCCCTTCACTTTGGAGATATTTGGAGGAGATCATTTTAATGTTCATATAATATCATATCCACTTTCCAGATCTGAATATTTCCATAGATCTGCAGTCTTAGATCTCAGATCTACACTTTGTACATGGTGTTTTGCTAAAAACCCCAAGGGGGTTCATTAAAGGAGATTGTATAGTGCATGGATCTAATATAGATCTGAATTTTTAAGCACATAGAAGCTCTAGATATTATGTACAACTTAGTGCTATTGCAAGAGTAATAAAATAACACTGTCAGGGTATTTCCAGCTTATTTCATGGTTGCAGCCCCTCTTTTTGCATGATTTTTGAGAAATAATGGCTTAGGAGTCTTGTTTAACTAAGATACCATGATTTGTTTCAGATATCCTTTTTTATTTGGCTATTATAATGTATAAATGAATGGATTCATGGGCTACATTTAACTATTATTGCATACATTTCTGAAAAATGTGTTTTTAATGCATGTATTGCTGAATTTTCCCACTTGGGAATATTACAGGAGGACTGTACTTGATGAAGCCATACATGTGATGATTTCCTACTCTTTAATGACCACACTTGATAATGGTCTTGATGACATGGTTGAAAGACTACTTTGGAGCTTTCCCAATAACAAATTAATAAAGGTTGCACTATGACTTATCAGTGCACGAGTATATGATGAAATGAGATGATACATTCATTATTGGATACTATTATGATGTGGAGGACACTATAATCCTATGGTTTATAAACTAAACAATGGAGAAGCCAAGAAAAGGATAAGCCAACCAATGGAGAAGCCATGTTTTCCTATTCACTTTCTACACACAAATATTAAGGACAGTCACAAATAAAAAATGTTTTTTTACTACCTTAGAGGCATCCTTCCAAATTGACTCATATACCATATTTTAGAGTATATTTTTCCCTTTCTAATGAGCCCTTATTTTCCCCCAAATTCCCTGTGGTTGATGAGATAATGATTTTTCAAGTTAAGAAAAATATAATTAATTGTGAGTCAACCTGTACTTACCTCACATGTTGGCTTCTCTCCAGATACGTGTCCCTTCAGTTTTATAATACGAAGTCACTATATATATAAGTTCAAAACTTCATTTTCATAAAAAAAAAAAATCGGCCATCAATTACAGTGATACAAGGCACCGAGAAGAGAAGGGCCAAGAAGCAAATTCAAGACCTATAACTCGGACCTACAATAATCACAAAAATTAGACCTATCTGAAGTTTGCAGTGGACCTATTACAGAGGCTCAAACCTATCCTAAGTTGCAATAGCTCGGATTACAGTGGCTAGGATCTACTTGAAATTGCTCTGGGCTGGACAGACCTGTGTCATCACATAATAATGACTCAGATTATTTTACAAACATGTGGTATATTTTTTCTCCTTTGTGGACCTAGTAAATATTATTGATGGAGTTGTTCTAGAGTTATATTTGGTTCTGTGGAGGACTTTAGCATTGTTGTAAAAGGAATAGAGTTTCAACGTTGTAAAAGGAGCAGACTTTGGCCTATCAAAAGCCTCAGACCTTTGCCTTCTCTGTGAAGCAGAATCACACTCCTGTCTTATTTAGATATGTGATCTCAGCCTCTCTCCTCATCCCATCTTTGGAGTGAATTTAAAGAAAAGTTGTACAGACTTTGGAGTAAATGTTAAGAATTTTTTTTTGAGCAGTTCCTTGGTAATATTTGGAATAGTTTCTTAATAATATATGGGTCTGTCTTATTTATTAGAGCACTATTAGAGCATCTTTTGGAGGATAGCGTGTTTGAAATTAGAGTTTGGAAGTTAGCCTTGAAGTAATCAGTGCAACAATAGTAGCATCTAGAGCCATACATTAAGGATAAATTGAAGATTTATATTGGTGCTTAAGATCTTTCTTATTGACAGCATCTTGTTGGGTTTGAAAACATTCCTTGAATATTGTGAAGATTATTCTTTGGAGCAGTGTTGGCTCGAGGGGTCCTGACCCAGGTTCGGAGTGCAACGTTTGCCAACAAACCCCTATACTACTGGCCCTTTCGGCAATGACCTGCTTGCGCAAGTCAAAGTTTGACCCGAAGTAGTATTCGTGGGTGCTGGAACCAAGTTTCCACACCCTGAGAAAGGATGGGTAAGGCAAGTACAGCTACGCTAGACCCTGTGATTCCCATATTACCTTGTTCTGTGAAGGGTCAATTAGGTCTCTATTCGCATCCACGTGTGCTAGATCTATAATTATATGCTTTTATGACAGTCACACAGTATTACATAAACATAACAGAACAGATCCAGATACAGAAAACACACTTACATAGATCTTCGTAGCTTAAATACAGGAAATGCACAATGCAGTAATTACCAACGATTCACACCAAGAGTACTCACAGATTCAATTCTCTATCAACCTTTCTTATTCATTCATTCATCAATTCTTCCTTACAATTCCCTTCCCAGCCTGCGTACATAGCAGTAGGGTCCACACACAGCTGGACTTCGATCTCCACACACATAGCCAGCAGGAGTCCTTTCCCCAAAACCCAAATAGATATCTTAAACCACAATTCGCATCAATAGCTCTTCATTTCCTACCTTACAATACAAAATGTTCCTCTATTTATAATAATCTAGCCTAGACTTTCCTATGGTCCACAAACCATGGTTTTCAGACCCCTAGTTTACCCTTTTACCCATTACAATGCTTTTGAGGCTTTGACCCGCCCCAAAACCCCTACGCTAGACTAAATCTAATCAAAAGTATTCAAAATGGACCAGTTTCGTAGCTCGTAGGAGACCCTGTTCCAACAGTCCCCCAACACAATCTTGTGACTCGTCCCGAGTCACTACAGCTGCCATATAGTCATTGAGCCCGATATGGCTTGAGTCGACTATCATTGACAAAGCCAAATAAGATGTCACCGCACAAGGTAACTAGCTGGACGGCTCTCCCATTCGTGATTTCCTTAACTGTGTAGGGACCAAGCCAGTGCTGCCAGAATTTTCCTAGGTGTTTCGCAAACTGGCTATCATATAAAAAGATGAGGTCGCCTACGACGAATGTCTTTTGGCGAATATGTCGATCATGCCATGCTTTATCGTGAGCCTTCTAAACTTGTTGATGAAAATTAGCAATAAACTGATCTTCCTCCAAAGCCACAAGCTGCGCAAGACGCTCCTCTATGATATCGGGGTCCGCCATATTTGTAAATGCTGCAATGCGTAGGCTAGGAACAAGGTACTCTATGGGCATAATGACCTCCTTGCCATAGACCATTCGGAAGGGGGTCCTGCCTGTCAACTTCTTGCAGGTCATTTGGTAGGCCCACAGAACAGAGGGAATGTGAAAATCCCAGTCACTACGATCGGCATTGCAAACTTTAGTTAATTCCTGTTCCAAAATTTTGTTAAAAGCTTCTACCGCCCCATTTACCTGGGGATGGTATGGTGTGGTGGATCCAGAATTTCTCATTCAAGGCTTGAATAGTTTGGTTAACAAAGTGCGTACCTCTGTCACTCATTAGGATCTTTGGGCAGCCAAACCGGATCAGAATCTGTTTAAATATGAAGTGTGAAACAGTATCCGCAATACAATCCTTCACCGCTTGTGCCTCAACCCATCGAGTGACGTAGTCAATGGCGGTTATAATGTAGTGAGCAACTGTTTTCTTGCCTCGTAGATTGATGGGTCCTGTTAGCACCCTAATTGGACCCCAGGCTAAAAAGGGAAAAACAGGGTAACAACTAAACCACGCTCAGCCTTGTAGCTAGCCCTACAAGGACAGGAGAGGGCTCTCTCCGTAAAGATAGATATTCAATAAAACATAATAGTGGACTGATATTAGGCTAGGTAAAATGATAGGAAAAGGTTTTAATAAAATGAATGAATTTCAGGGATGTGTGGGATTAAATAGGATAGTATGAAACTGGGAATTAAATTAGGACACAGGGTATTTCATGGAGCAAGATAGGCAAGATATTTAGCAATCAAGTAGAAATAAGATGGAATGGAAAGACTGGTGAGGAGCTGAAAAGGGCACGATAAATGGATCCTCTTCAAACAGAATAAAAACACAGAGTATGAATGATTTCCCAAGGCAAACCATATAAAATGGATTCTACCTTTCTATCTTGAAAGCATTCAAAAGGAAATGTTTATGGATGAGAGGTGAAACATAGCAATTTACATATGAAACAAAGGAGAAAAACAAATGCTAAATGTCATACCACATGGATCCCACAAATCAGAGCTGCATCTCTTATTAATTCCTGTCAAACTACACAATGGAGCGCAAAATGTTCTTCCACACTATTCCCCTACTTCTGAATTATAGATTATCATACTTCTTTACAAATCATTTACAATTACATTAAATAAGCTGAAATGTGGGAACATAGATCCACGAATAGAGGGAGTTGTTTAACAACTCAGAACTGAAATCTGAATATGTCAAAGAGAACCAAAAATTTGCCTCTGAAAACAAGGAACAACAATACATTTGACCCTTTGAAAATTCCCTGTTATACTGTATGAAGGAAAAATAGGCAATCCAGAAAACAAATTTCCTACTTTGCTGCTGTTGAAAAAACTCTGTTTTTAATATAAGTTTCTTGGCCTTTTGAATTTTCGCTTTTCTTTCCGTTGTTTGTTTGAGAAAACTAACATTTTAATAAAATGTTGTTGAAACAAAATGGAATGAAATTATATACCTTTGTGACGGGAAAAAAATTAATTTTGAATGGGAAAAAGGAAGGAGGCGGGGTCCACGTTTATAATCGCAATCGGGATCGAATGGGAGGCGATATATAATAAAACATGGTGATATGCTTTGTGCAATAGTGCCATCGCTAATCGGTGATCGGGAATGGGGAGGATATTATTTGAAACAAAACCAAAACTTCTGATGCGATTTAGCAAGGCCCGATGGGAAATGTCAAAAGTGTTGGCAATATGTTTCTGGTATCCTATTATGTTGAATTGATTGTCCTTGATGGCAACTCTCTAACAAAGGATGTCGATAATGACTGTATGAATAACTCAAAAATCAGTGATAATTAAGAAACCTGGTGTTGGGTTTGATGGTGCTCTGTATACAATTAGAGGTACCAATGTCAATACAGTCGACTATGTATCTCGACTGGTAGACAATAAACCATCACGTGATAACCCTCTGTATTATGGAGTAAGGTGTTTATCTATGTTCCGAATGGTGGATCGAATGCACGCAGAGAACCGAGTCGAACAGTTCGTAAGGATTTCATCGGAGCTGTATAACAGTATTGTGGTTGTATGATCTAATAACGCGAAGAAACGAATTGGCGAAAGTACGCAGACTAAACTTGGAGTAGAGGGGCAGAAGCTTGTGAATGAACAGTGAACGCAGTTTAAGGCTGGAAGTGGTTTTTATCGCACCACCTTTGCAGTGAAAGTGGTATTTGAGAATCGGGAGTGATTCCATAGAACAGTCGACATGTGGCGTCGGGCGAACTTCCAAAACCACCATCACTGCGCGCCATCGCATGTTAACGATCGACCAAGGAGGCTGCACGATATTAATGAGCGCCGTCGATCTGGAGGGAATCCATCGAATGGCAGTCGTATGAAGAAGATGCGCGAAAGTTAACTAAAGTACGGCGCGGGAATTTGATTGAACTATTGATCATATATGTGGGGCCTGGAGTCAAATGTTTATTAACCTCGGCTATAATATTATACGGCGGAGATAAAAATTACCTTTGGGTCGATTCGTGTTATGAATATGCATTAGTGTATATGGAAGAACGTAGGTTGGGGTTCTAATTTGGATTATTTTTTAATACGTGGGTTGATATTAAAAGAGCATTTTTGTATGCCTTAGGAAGGTCTTTACTAAAGAAGAAATTTGGATTAATATCTCAATCTCAGATTGAGATATTAATAAGCCTTAGATTAATTATCTAATTTCCAAAACCAAGAAAATAGATCAATGAGAAATTGTTTGGGGCTTGAGTAGACCCCGCTGGATTATCTAATTGATCCCGTCCAGGAATACCATCAACGGTTGGGTGGTTTTGACTCATGGTATTAATAAAGGATAAAACTATATAAGGAGAAGAGGATTATAGTATGATTGGTGCATGTTGAGGGGTTGTTAATGAATAAATTTCTTTAAGAGATATCTGCATGATTGAACTCTATTTTCTTAAAAAGCTGAATCTATAATGCACCTATGGAGTTGATGAAGGTCCAAGATCTCTAGATCTAGAAATGATGAATCTCCAGGAAGATCTGCAAAGAAATCATGAAGACATGACATAAGTCTGATGAAGAAATTAGGTGGATCTGAGGGTTGAAGTCTTCAGCATGAAAGTGGAAGCTTTCTTCCAGTACAAGCTAGTGTTAAAGTCAGGGGGTTGGAGCTCCCTTCTAGTAGTGACTGGAGAATGAGAGAAGGTTGTAGCCTTCTGCAGGTGGGTGTCTACGTGCTGGTATAAGTCTGCACCAGCACAAAAATTGTAAGAAGTTTTCTTTATAATAAATACTGAAGACAGAGACGACAACGGCGGTGGTTTTCTCCCAAATTGGGTTTCCACCTTAAATATTGTTGTTCATGTGTTTTGATTATGTGTGATGGCTAATTCTGTTATTACTGCACATGCTTACTACTTATGAATGAATGATGCAATAATCTAAGTAAATAATTAAAATAAGATCTCTGATAAAAAGTTTTTTAGTCAGATCTAAATACTGATTCACCCCCCCTCTCAGTATTTTTCCTAACAATTGGTATTAGAGCCAAGTTCTTCTGAAAAGCTTAGCCGCTAGAAGGAAGATCAATCAAGATGAAAAATCAAGATGGAATAGCATCTATCAGGCCTCCGATCTTCAACGGAAACAATTTAATATTCTGGAAAACAAGGATGAGATCCTATCTTCAGTCTCTAGGTGCAGATGTATGGGCTATTGTTGAAGCAGGATATCAATATCCAGCCGCAGTACCAATAGATCCAACAGAAAGAAAGAATTATGAAACAAATGCAAAGGCGGTTAATGCTCTATTGGGAAGTCTAACTGAATCAGAATTTGTCAAAGTCATGCAGCTGAATACAGCAAAGGCAATATGGGACAAAATCATTCTAAGTTATGAAGGTGATGCAAAGGTAAAAAGTGCTAAACTCCAAACTCTCAGAATTCAATATGAGAACCTAAAAATGCATAATGAGGAGAGAATTGCTAATTTATTTTTACGTCTTGATGATATTGTAAATCGTATGAGAAATATGGGAGAAACAATAATCAAATCTACCTTGGTTGAGAAAGTTTTAAGATCACTAACGACAAAATTTGAGTCAAAATTTTCTGCTCTTGAAGAAAAGCAGGATCTTCAAAATCTTATTGTGGTGCAACTTCATGGCATACTAACTGCATATGAAATGAGAAGAGGAGGACCATCTGAAGTCAAAGAAGTCGTCTTTAGAGCTTCTACAAAAGGGAAAGAAGTACAAGAGATAGAAGGATCAGGGTATATCTCAGAAGAAGATGAGGTAAATTTTGTAAAGAAACTCCAACTTGGTACAGGACGGTTCAGAGGTAAGCTTCCTTTCAAATGTTTTGCTTGTGGAAGAGTTGGTCATTATGCTGCTAAGTGTCCTCACAAAGAAGTACATGAAAAAGGAAAGGAAGTAGCAAGAAGGAATAATAATCGGTTTAGCACTAGAAAAAGTTACTATAATCATGAAGACAGTGATGGGTTATCAGACAGTGAGGAATAATGTGAACAAGATCTTAGACTTCTCATGGCATTTGAAAAGGAGTCTAGAGAAGAAAAGGATACTTTTATGGATGCTTTAGAGGACAATGATCTTTTTGATGAAATCAATCAACTCAAAATATGCTTAGAAGAAAGTAAAATATCCATAGAGACTCTAAAAAACCAGCTTCAAGAAAAGGAGAAACATAATGAGAAATTAGAATGTGAAATAGTAAGTCTAAGAAAATAAATTGAGAAAGTAAAGACTTTGAATCTTAGATTTTCTAAAGGATCTGAAACCTTAGATGAGATTATCAAGGTACAACGTTCTCCTTTTATAAAGACAGGTCTTGGATATATCGGAGAATCTTCTCAAACTTCAGCACCAAATTATCTAAAAGCAGCTACAGCCAGTATACAACATTCTGCCACTCAGCAAGGGAATAAAGAATCTTCACAGGTAAAGCATGACCAGCTCAATTCAAAGAACACTAACAAGAATACCTTTCAACAGGTAAATTCAAGTAGAAAATTTCATGATCGCAAAAATTTCTTCTTCAATGGACAATGTTTCTCATGTCACAATTTTGGTCATAAAGTTGTTCAATGTGTTGCATATAAAACCATCATGACAAGAGAAGCAAGAAAGAAAAGGATTGATATTGGAACTAAGAAGAATACATATAACAACTTTTCGCCTCTTCAAAATGAAGTTGAATGTGCTTATTGCAATAACTTTGGCCATGAAGAATCTGAATGCAGGATCAAAGTCTAGCCAAAAGAGCATCTTCCTTCAAGCTCCAAAGTATGGAAAAAGAAGGAATTACAGGTTGAAAATTGTGGCATAGATTTATTTGCAGAAGGAGAATAAAATCAATGGTACATTGATAGTGGATGCTCAAAACACATGACAGGTGACAAAAACAAACTTCTTGCATATAGTGCTCTAGAAAAGGAAAAGAATGCTACATTTGGAAATGATACTCCTGCTGTCATTAAGGGAAAAGGATCTGTTTTTCTAAAAGAAAAGGTGAAAGCTAATAATGTCATGTATGTGGATGGATTAAAGCATAACCTGTTAAGTGTAAGTAAAATGTGTGATCAAGGAACTGAAGTTGTCTTTAGTTCAAAAGAATGTGTGGTACGTGATCTTGATACAGGTAAAACAATTATAAAAGGAAACAGAACTCCAAGCAATCTGTATGTATTAAAGAACTGCAAAGAACAATGTTACATGAGTAAATCTTCAGAAAACTGGCTATGGCATAGAAGGTTGGGGCATCTGAGCTTCTCTCAAATCAACAAATCAAGCAGACTTAAAGCTGTTCGTGATCTTCCCAATATTACACCACCTGAAAGTATCATATGCAAATCTTGCCAATTCGGTAAGCAAACCAGAGTGCAATTTAATGCCAAGGAAGGTTCATCAAGTAAGCCTCTTGAACTCATTCATACTGACATATGTGTACCTATGAAGAAAAAGTCACCACGTGGTGAACAATACTATATCTTATTTATTGATGATGGATTGGGTTGATTAAACACAAAGATGAAGCATTTGAGAAATTTCAGATCTTCAAAGCACTGGTTGAAAATGAATTAGATCTAAAAATCAAGTGTCTTAGATCTGATCGAGGAGGAGAATATACATCAGATGAATTCCTTGAATTTTGTGAACAACATGGCATAAAAAGACAGTTTTCTGTAGTTGGCACTCCACAACAAAATGGCGTAGCAGAAAGAATGAATAGAACAGTTCAACAAATGGCTAGAGCTATGCTTGATGATTCTGGAACACCTGACACATTTTGGGGAGAAGCAGCACATACAACGGTAAATATTCTTAACAAGGCACATGTTCATGTAAATAGTGATAAAACTCCATATGAATTATGGTATGGTAATCCTCCCACTGTGAAGCACTTTAGAGTCTTTGGGAGAAAATGCTTTATCAAAAATAATGATGAAAAACTTGGCAAGTTTGAACCCAGAGCAGATGAAGGAATATTTCTTGGTTACTCCTCTAGGAGTAGGGCATATAAATGTTACAATAAAAGACTTCGGAAGATTGTTGAATGTATATATGTTGTTATTGATGAGTCTCCAGCAGCTCCAAAAGAAGAAAAACAAACAACAAATGAAGACGATGATGATGACATATATCCTTCTACATCAAATAGTAATGATACAAACAGTGAACCCAATGAAGAACCCAAAGATGATTTGTCTGAAAAGGCTCCATCCAGATATGTTCAAAATAATCATCCAGAATCTCAAATTTTGGGAGAAAAGGGATCAGGTGTACAAACAAGAAGGACTCTTGTGGGATCCTCTAGCAATCTGGCATTTCTGTCCACTATTGAACCTCACAATGTCAGTCAAGCTAGCAAAGATGAATGTTGGATTCAAGCCATGAATGAAGAGCTTGATAAAATTGAAAAGAATCACACTTGGGAATTAGTACTAAGACCTCATGACAAAAATGTCATTGGAACTAAATGGATATTCAAAAACAAGTTAAATGAGAATGGGGATGTTATAAGAAATAAAGCTAGACTTGTTTGCAAGGGGTATGCTCAACAAGAAGGTATAGACTTTGAAGAAACGTTTGCTCCTGTAGCTAGACTTGAAGCCATAAGAATTTTTCTTTCTTTTTCAAGCTTCCAACAAATTAAATTTTATCAAATGGATGTTAAATCTGCTTTTCTCAATGGTGATCTAGAAGAAGAAGTTTATATAGAACAACCAGAAGGATTCATTTTGGGAAATGATGAAAAACTTGTTTGTAGACTTAAAAGGCTCTATATGGTCTCAAACAAGCTCCAAGGGCATGGTATTATCGTCTTGACAAATATCTTCATCAACAAGGATTTTCAAAGGGGTCTGCTGATAGCAACTTATACACAAAAACTGAAAATGATAAACTATTGATTGTGGTTGTATATGTTGATGATATCATTTTTGGAAGTAATGAAGAGTCTATGAGTTAGAAATTTGCTTCTGATATGCAGCAAGAATTTGAAATGTCTTTACTTGGGGAACTAACATTCTTTCTTGGCTTGCAAGTGCAACAAGCAACAGATGGAATATTCTTATCAAAAGAAAAATATCTTAAGAAAACCTTGAAGAAGTATGGCATGGAAGATTGCAAACCTGTAAGTACACCAATGATAACCGGATGTAATCCATTAGGGGAATTTTGAGGTCTAAAATGGGCCTCCTAAGAAAAATGTACAACAAAAATACACTTTATAAGAACCAATAGGATTCAAGATGATGATGTCAACCATGGGGGATAATTCACCATTTTTTAAGTAAAAGGGTAAAAATATTAAAAAATAATAAAATAATAAAACTACTTTTTAACTCGTATTTTAAACTTATCTCCCAATGTTTTTGCTCAAATTTCGAGTGGGAGTACTCGTTGGATGCAAAATTTAATTCCTCATCCAAGGAGTACCCATGTTGCATACTTTCGATGGACCCTGCTACATGAAAAATGAGAAATACATAAAAAAAAACGTGATTACAATCACATTTTTCATGTATTTCTCATTTTTCGTGTAGTAGGACCCATCGAAAGTATGCAACATGGGTACTCTTTGGATGAGGAATTAAATTTTGCATCCAACGAGTACTCCCGCTCGAAATTTGAGTAAAACATTTGGGAGATAAGTTGAAAAAGTAGTTTTTTCATTTTTCCCTCTAAAATTTGATGATGTCATCAAATCTTATTTGATTTTTTCCACTATTATTTTATAATTTCCTTAGGAGGCCCATTTTAGACCTCAAAATTCCCCTAACGTCAATTCTAATGATGATTCCCCCACGACGAATCAACCAGAATACAGATCTATGATAGGAAGTCTACTTTATCTCGCTGGGACAAGACCAGACATTATGCATGTAGTTGGGATTGTTGGACGATTCCAAGCTAATCCAAAAGAGTCTCACCTTGAGGCTGTGAAAAGAATATTCAAATATCTACAAGGAACTCAAGACTTTGGACTATTGTATCCAAAGAATGATGATCTTGCTCTTCATGCTTACACTGATGCAGATTGGGCTGGAAATGTTGATGATCGGAAAAGCACTAGTGGTGGTGCATTCTATATGGGGCCTCGGTTAGTATCTTGGTTCAGCAAGAAGAAAATCTCTATTGCCTTATCTACAGCAGAAGTAGAATATGTGGTTGTCGCATCATGTTGCACTCAACTTCTTTGGATGACGCAAACCTTACAAGACATTCAAATCAAATGCTCACCTCCTATCTCCATTATGTGTGATAATACAAGTTCCATCATTATTTCAAAGAATCATGTTATGCATTCCAAGACCAAGCACATTCCCATCAAGTATCACTTCTTACGAGAACAAGTGCTTGAACAAAAGGTGAAGTTGGAGTATGTTCCCTCCAAAGAACAAGTTGTTGATATATTTACCAAAACTTTACCCAGGGAAGCGTTCGAATATGTCAGACAAAAGTTGGGAGTAGTCTCTGCCATGCAAAAGATCAGATTTACTTAAATTCATAAGATTAAATTGGATACGCTCCCGTTGAAAGTGTTCAGGATGCACAGGCTAAGGGGGAGCATTGGTCATAGGGAAAGGATGCATTGTTGGAATTCTAATTATTTGTTGTAGTCTGATCTCATACTTGAGAAACTGTGATCTTGAGTGTATAAGTCATTTATGTTATTTCATTAAATATTATTGAAGATGCAGCATGAACTCAGGGGGAGCATGGTATTGTCAGTACAAAGGATCCTGATCTATCCTTTGCCCTTGATGTCAAAGGGGGAGAATATTGCCAAATGTATTTCTGGTCATGGTTGCCATCAAGTCCAAAGGGGGAGATTGTTGGCAATATGTTTCTGGTATCCTATTATATTGAATTGATTGTCCTTGATGGAAACTCTCTGACAAAGGATGCGGATAATGACTGTATGAAGAACTCGGAAATCAATGATAGTTAAGAAACCCGGTGTTGGGTTTGATGGTGCTCTGTATATAGTTAGAGGTACCAATGTCAATACGGTCGACTATGTATCTCGACGGGTAGACAATAAACCATCGCGTGATAACCCTCTGTATTATGGAGTAAGGTGTTTATATATGTCCCGAATGGTGGATCGAATGCACACAGAGAACCGAGTTGAACAGTTCGTAAGGATTTCATCGGAGCTGTATAACAGTATTGTGGTTTTACGATCTAATAACGCGAAGAAACGAATTGGCGAAAGTATGCAGACGGAACCTGGAGTAGAGGGGCGGAACCTTGCGAATGAATAGTGAACGCGGTTTAAGGCTGGAAGTGGTTTTTATCGCACCACCTTTGTAGCGAAAGTGGTATTTGAGAATCGGGAGCGATTCCATAGAACAGTCGACACGTGGCGTCGGGCGAACTTCCAAAACCACCATCACTGCGCGCCATCGCACGTTAACGATCGACCAAGGAGGCCACGCGATATTAATGAGCGCCGTCGATCTGGAGGCAAGCCATCGGATGGCGGTCGTATGAAGAAGATGCGCGAAGGTTAACTAAAGTACGGCGCGGGAATTTGATTGAACTATTGATCATATACATGGGGCCCGGAGTCAAATGTTTATTAACCTTGGCTATAATATTATACGACGGAGATAAAAATTACCTTTGGGTCGATTCGTGTTATGAATATGCATTAGTGTATATGGAAGAACGTAGGTTGGGGTTATAATTTGGATTATTTTGTAATACGTGGGTTGATATTAAAAGAGAATTTTTGTATGCCTTAGGAAGGTCTTTACTAAAGAATAAAGTTGGATTAATATCTCAATCTCAGATTGAGATATTAATAAGCCTTAGATTAATTATCTAATTGCCAAAACCAAGAAAATAGATCAATGAGAAATTGTTTGGGGCTTGAGTAGACCCCGCTAGATTATCTAATTGATCCCGTCCAGGAATACCATCAACGGTTGGGTGGTTTTGACTCATGGTATTAATAAAGGATAAAACTATATAAGGAGAAGAGGATTATAGTACGATTGGTGCATGTTGAGGGGTTGTTAATGAATAAATCTCATTAAGAGATATTTGCATGATTGAACTCTGTTTTCTTAAAAAGCTGAATCTATAATGCACCTATGGAGTTGATGAAGGTCCAAGATCTCTAGATCTAGAAATGATGAATCTCCAGGAAGATCTGCAAAGAAATCATGAAGACCTAACGCAAGTCTAATGAAGAAATTAGGTGGATCTGAGGGTTGAAGTCTTCAGCATTAAAGTGGAAGCTTTCTGCCAGTACAAGCTGGTGTTAAAGTTAGGGGGTTGGAGCTCCCTTCCAGTAGTGACTGGAGAATGAGAGAAGGTTGTAGCCTTCTACAGGTGGGTGCCTGCATGCTGGTATAAGTCTGCACTAGCACAAAAATTGTAAGAAGTTTTCTTTATAATAAATACTGAAGACAGAGACGACAGCAGTGGTGGTTTTCTCCCAAATTGGGTTTCCACCTTAAATACTGGTGTTCATGTGTTTTGCTTATGTGTGATGGCTAATTCTGTTATTACTGCACATGCTTACTACTTATGAATGAATGATGCAATAATCTAAGTAAAAAATTAAAATAAGATCTCTGATAAAAAGTTTTTTAGTCAGATATAAATACTGATTCACCCCCCCCTCTCAGTATTTTTCCTAACAAAAAGGAAGCGGGGAAATCCCTTTGAGAATATGGTTATTCATTATTTACAAAGGGAGAAGGGCTTTTTATATGTGAGAGTGGAGGATTTTTATGGTGGGACCGGGTATGTATAATCGCATATGTATTAAAATGATTTATAATGCGATTTTGTAAATCAGAAGGGGAAAATGGGTTTTTTATAAGGAAAATATAAAACTTTAAACATAAAGTTTAAGGGAAAAATGGGAAATAGGGGAAGTTTGAGGATATAAGGGATTTTTACTTCACTTAAGCATAAATTTCAATCCAGAAGTCAGTTTCAAGAGTGTAATATACCGTTGGAAAACTCTTTCGGGCTCTTTCTGATGGATCTACTTGGAAGATGATTTGGCATTGAACATGCTATGGAAAACTTCTCTGAAGGCAGGATGATGACTTTGTGAAGATGGCAGCTTCTGAATTTTGTGACTTATTACATATGCTGACATAAAATTACATAATGAATGATAATAAAGGAAAAATATCATGTTTTCACCTCAAAACGTGGTTTTGAGGTGAAAATTACATCAAGCTGAATAAAATATGTCTTTAATATTTCCAGGTGTTGTGAACTTGAGTTTATTGAATTCCTCATGAACTTGCCGATATTTATTGACATTTGACTCATTGATTTGACCACAGTGAGACCCTAGAAACTAATGAGACCCATCCTATGACCTAATGACATGATTTTGAAAATGAAAGTGACTCATGACCAAAGACCACGGGGAGGAGAATCAACAAGTATCTCATGAGGGAAAACTGATAAAAAATTACTACCATCAATGAATCCATGACCTAGCGGAATGGTGAAATTTATTTCAGTATGGGACTCCTAATATGAAAATGCAAAAGAGCAGTTTTGATCACTGATGGCAGTATGAATAGACTGACACTAACAGGTCCTATAAAATAAATGGCCCATTTGTCAAAAGCTTGTAAATCCATTTGAGGCCATAATGGCATCTCATCTTGGCACGAGGGTCGTCCCGTTCAGTGGCAGGTGTCGCATGATTTACAATAGGTGTAAGAATCCTGATGTAGGGTAGGCCACCATAACCCAGCCCTCAAAATATTTTGTGTTGTTGCTCGTCCGGCATAGTGGCCTCCCGCGACACCTTCGTGTGCTTCTGCTAAAACAGTAGGCCATTCATGTTCCAGGACATATCTGTGTAGTATTTCATCTGCGCCTAGCTTGTATAACTGATCGACAATGATAGTAAAGTCTGTTGCCCAAGTAACCAACTCCTTCTTCTGCTGCACCGGCTATTCTACAGGATCCACGCCTGTGGTGAGGAGCTCAATGATATCAGAAAGTGTGTGTCAACCACCTTAATGGTGAACAGCTGTGCATCTGGTAAGCCCTCTTCTAAGCTAGTAGGTTCTTCCCCTGTTTCAATGCAAGACAGATGATTTGGGCCTGCATTCAACCTTCCGGGCTTGATGATGATATCAAAATCATATTCCTGGAATAGCAACAGCTAGCGGCAAATATTCCCCCCCAACACAGGCTTGTTGACTAGGTATTTAAAATCCGAATGATCAGTGAACATTTTGAAGTGTCCACCTAGTAGATAGTGCCGATATTTCTGTAATGTGTAGACAATATCCAATCCTTCGCGCTCAATGGTAGAGTATTTTTGTTCTGTGCCTGAGAGTTTCCGACTTGTAAAGGCAACCGGGTGATCAATATCTCCTTCTCCAGGCTGAGTGAGGACAGCGCCCAAGGCGATGCCTGATGCATCCACATGTACATGAAATTCCTTCGACCAATCAAGAAATATTAGTATGGGTGCCGAGATCATCTTCTCCTTGAGTAGTTCAAAGCTCTTCTGACATTCTTCATTCCAAAAAAAGGAAACATCTTTTTTTAGTAGCTTTTCCATGGGTTTTGTGATTAGGGCATACCCCTGAATGAATTTCCTGTAATAGCCCGTGTGTCCAAGATAGAACGCAGTTGTTTTTCCATTGTTGGGACTGCAAAGTTTATAATTATGGCTACCTTCACAGGATCAACCATCAACCCTTGCCGACAGACTATGTCTCCAAGTAAGATTCCAAATGGTACACAGAAGATGCACTTCTTAATATTCAAGGAAGTCTGGTGCTTCCGACACTCATCCAACATTAATCGTCGGTTAGAGACATGCTCCTTTACCAGACCAAAAACCATCCAGTCATCGAAATAAACCTCTAGGAACTTATGAATAAACTCCTTGAATATAGAAACTACGACCCTTGAAAAAATAGCAAGTGCATTCTTGAGACCAAAGGGCATGACCGAATACTGAAAGGACCCCCATTCAGTCACGAAGGTAGTCTTACTGTGATCTTCAAGTGCAATTCAGATCTGGTAGTACCCTGAGAACCCATCGGTAAAGGAATAGGCCTCTTGTCCTCCCATGCTATCAAGGATTTCGTCGGAGAAGGGTGTAGGGAAGGCGTCATGGACGCAGGCGTCGTTGAACTTGCGTAGATCCATGCAGATGCGTATTTCCCCCTTTGTCTTCTTCTCCTGGATGACCATTCGACTTACCCAATCTGATTGTTCAACTGGTTCAATGATAACTACGGCAAGCATTTTGTCCAGCTCTTCTTTGACATTTTGCTTATATTTAGGATTCAGTCGGTAAGGCTGCTGCTTGACAGTTTGTGCCTCAGGTTTCAGAGTGATGTGCATAATGCCGAGGTCCCCGGTGATTCCCTTGAGCTCCGAAAACTTTGTCGAAAATAAGTCCTGATACTCCGTGAGTAACTCTGCAATTTTTCCTACAGTTTATTCATCCCAATAGTCCCTAATTTTAGCTAGCTTAGGGTTTTCTTCCGTCCCAATATTAACATCATGCAGCTTGAGAGGCTACGTTACATCAATATTCTGCAGTGATGGTCCAAAAACGGTGCGATCCCCTTTAGATTCCGGGATAGAAATGTTTCGAGGATTATCTTCTTCTTCTTCAATCGCCAAGCTCCGGCAGATCGCTATGTCTTGCATCTGTGCTTCCCATGTCAGGATCGTTGGTACAGCGTGGTGGTGAGAGTTCTTAAATACAAACGCATCAATGTCCTATAGAGCTTTGTCGAGCATCTCTGTCCCCCAAATCAATCTGAACATTCCTATAAAGTCCTCTTTTAGCACTTCCCAGTGGCGAGTGTGTTGGTGTAACTCCGCATCTAAGTACCAAGCGGCCGAGATAGGACCCAAGGCATGAACAAATAGATGGACCCATTCTTCTATAGTTCATTCGGACCATTTGGTCATCCAGGCACGCAGATGTGCGCGGGGATCCCCGGGTCCGAGGAATATCTCGGTTCGTATGTCAGCTGGAGGCGTGAACCACATAATCATCCTATCCCGACACGTTTCTGAGTCCAGGAATGCTTTCTTCTGGGTATCCCACCAACGCGCAGGTGTCCCATGCATAGCCAGATTAAGGGCCCAGAGCCATCGTTCTCTTGGCACCCTAGCTTTGAGTTTTATTAGGAATTCCTGGACACCACCAGACTCATCAAAGTGGGGTAGATCTCTTACCTCCGAAGAACTTCAGTAGAGGGTCCTCACGACCCGAGGGAAACGCAGCGCCAAAACCTCGTGTAACCGGTTTTTCCAAATCTCCAATTCCTCATCAGCGTCAAAAAAGCGTTCATTGTCTTTCTCCCCACAGAGTATTCTGTCTGCTGTGGGGTTAACCCTGTCTTCGTCCTGCATAGTCAATCTATAAATGTGATCTATTTCCTCCTCCACGTAGGCTGGCTCTGTATACCACGCACCTTCTGTTGGATCTAGTGGTACTATTACGCGCGTACCATTGTTCTCAAACACCATGCTACGCTTTTTGAGATTGATGACACCCCCCATGTCTATAGCCCAGTCCAGTCCTAGGATTGCAGGGTAAGGATCTGTATCCTCCACAATTTCTATGACTTCAAAGTCAACTATGACTTTTACTCCTGCAATATCTACCATGAATTTTGGCAACCTTCCCAGAGGGATGATCTTCTATTGATTCGCCATGCGCAACTGGATGGTGGACCATTCTAATTTAGGCTCTCCCATTTTTTTCCATGTTTTCTTTGGTAATACGTTTCCATCCGACCCAAGATCGAGAATAACTCGATCCATCTCGTAGTCGCCAATCTGCGCAATCAACCTCATTTCTCTCCCAGTGTGTTTTTTATCACTGTATAGTTTGTGTACATCCCTAGTCTCAGGAATGTTGTTGGGTTGGGTTGCGCAGCTGTGGAGTAATACTTGAAGATATTCTACAGCATGTGGGTTACGTAGCAGTTTCAGACATGCCTTTAGAAAGGGCTCAACCCCTTCCTCTATCTTGAGGTGCGTCGGCAGCTGTGTGGGGGCTTCCAGTGGTTCCTGTTCTTTGAAATTCACTTCTTCCTGTGAGGCAAGCTCCCTAGGTGACCATCCCACTGCATGTCATGACTTTTATGCTCGGATCTACAATCCTTAGCTCAGTTTTAACTCTTTGCACATTCTGCGTAGGGGTGGGCTGTTTTTCCTACATTTTGGCTATCAAGATCGAGCAGTCTTCAATCTCATGGTCCAACTGCTGGAAATATTTGTAGGATTGCCTGGTGGGATTTGGGCAGTCCCTTGCAAAGCGCCCTACCTCTCCGCAATTATAGCAGATCAGTTTCCCCCGCCCTCGCCCCCGTCCTACGCTTCCTCCCCGACCTCCCCTGCCCCTTGCCGAGGAGCCACCAAATTTCGCGGGGGATCTTGGCGACGCAGGGTTTGATTATACCCTATATAGGTTCCCTTGATCTACAATCAATTCATACGTGTGAAATTTATTCTCATCATGCCCTACCGACCGGCAGAACCTGCACCACTATTGCTTCAGTTCGCCCATACTTAGCTGAGGGCACTGGGTCGTATCATGTAGTCCTGCTACTCAGAAATCATCGCACCAAAGCGCAGATCCACTGGAGCTAGGGCGTAGTGGACTAGGTCCTCCTACCTGCATGTAATCCGTCAATATAGGACACTGGTCCTTTGTATGGCCAGACACCCAACATCATATACACCAGAGGTCTGCACTAGCTCCTTTTCCCCGTTTCGTCCGTAAGCTCTAAATTTCCATGTGCATGGCTCCGAGTTGCTCTTGAATTTGCTATACTCCACCCAATGTGTCGTCCTTGGGTGCGGCTTCGAGTTTCATGGCAGCCTCTAAGGCTTTTTCCTGTGACTCGAAGGTCTGGTGGCCCATTGGTATACGTAAGTGAGGTAGCAACATAGCGATGAACCATTCCGTGTGTTGTCTGTCATCGTACATGAACGCTCCTTCCCTGATTGCTTTCTTCAATCATTGATCAGCCTCCCACACTAACTCAGACGTACCTTTCTTGAAGTCTTTTACTTCTGCTACCAACTGAGAGTACGATTTTGGCTTCCTGAACCGTTATTTTAGGGCGTCCTTAATATCTTGAAGAGATGCGCTCGTATTTTGAGATATGTACCGCATATACCAATCCATAGCTCTTTCTTTGAAGGCTAGGGACAACTGTGCTCTCTTCACAGTATCTCTTACCACCCCCTGTGCATTCCATACCGAGTCGACCACGAACCAAAAACGATCCATGTCCTCATCGGTTGCACCTTTGAAGGTAGGAAATTTCAAGTGTACTGCCATGTCTCCTTCTAGCAAGGTTTCGGTTGAGAGCTTGTTCCCCCATGAGTCTGACGTGGGGGTAACTGGCGAACCTTGCATAACTGCTCTTCTCAGCGGGCTACGGGTAGAGTGATCATTTTCTTGATTGGTTCGATAGTACTTACTTCTTTGTGTTGTACCTTCATCCAGAGTATCGCTCATTCACTTCCATGTTAGATCTTCAATATTCATTTGTCAGTACCTGATCACTTCCTAAAAATGCTCCAGGTCCCGGCAACGGAACCATTTTTTGGCTCGAGGGGTCCTGACCCAGGTTCAGAGTGCAAGGTTTTCCAACAAACCCCTATACTACTTAGCATAATACAGGTTGGAGTGTGGAAGATTGGAGTCTTCATCTAGGGTTGGAGCCCTATATCATTATTATGCTTTACTTATTGTAAAGAATAAATTAATAAAAGTATCTATTTCATCATTTTTCATTTTGTGTTCTAAATATAAGTGATCTAACTGGTAAAATTAACAATTGAAAAGAAATATTGATTCACCCCCCTCTAAGTATTTCCAACAATAGGAATCAGAGCCAGTACCTTCACTCAAAGCCTGACAACTTGAAGGTTGATCATTAGAACACAAATGGAAAAGCCAAGGAAGAAAGTCTCCAATCCTCCTAAAGATGTGTCTTCCTTAACCATCGAAATTGAAGTCAATCAATTTGCGAAGGCTCCATTGTTCAATGGAAATTTTGATATATGGGAGGCAAGAATGCAGAATTTCTTGAAGAGTCAAGGAGTTGAAGTTTGGAAATTAGTGATTAATAATGACACGATGGACGAAGAATCCAAGGAGTAAAATACAAGAGCAATGAAGGCAATTTTGAATGGGTTACCAAATTCTGTGAAGGCCAATTTTGAAAAATGTTCATCAGCAAAAGTCATATGGGACAAAATTCATGATCTTCACTCAAAAGGAGCGCTAACAATGATCTCTAGTCAAGAAGATGACGTAAAACAAGAAAGAAGTCCATAATCCATCAAGGAAGTTGAAGATAAGAGAGATGACAACAAGGCTAAAGAATACCTAGAAGATGAAGAGAAAAAAGAATACTTTGAAGAAGATCTCCTAAATAAACTCATGGCTTCCATGGAAGAGATTAATAATTTGAAAAACGAAAATGAGGAACTTAAGAAGAAAGCGCAAGAAGGTAACCAAGATAAGACAAGGAAGGAAGTTGACCTTTTCAAGCTTCAAGTACAAGAAAGAGATGAGGAGCTCGCCAAACTTAAAGAGGAATTTCATCAAAACAAAAGAAAGCATCATGAAGAGGTCATATCTACGAAAAATTTGTTGGCTCCCCGTGATTTGCAAGATTGGCAAGAACAACTCTGTAGGGAACCACATCAGACCACTTTTGAGTCCAAGGACCTAGCCCTCCTGGACTCAGAGAGGGCTCTCTCTATATTTGTGATGAAAATGATTTATCTTTATGCTTATGTTTTCTGATTTCAGGCTAGTTATGAAGTTCTAGGATTTTTTGTTTTGTTTTGATTGGTTGATAGATTGTTTGACTTATTGATTGATTGTTTCAGTTGAATAGATACACTGTGAGAAGCATTAATCGATTGGGCTATGGATTCACAAAAGGATTTAATTGTTCATCAACTCTGCAAGGGTTTTCATAGGGAAAGCTAACTATATCAAGTGGATCTTTTAGATTAGATGAAATATGAAATGACAGTAAGTTGTGAAATCAGTAAAACTAAAGGGAAATTAAGAATCCTTTAACTATACTTCAACAAGAAAAGCCTTTTAGGTAACTATTTAAGAAAACCCAAAGGACAGGGCAAACCTTAGACTTCTTTGGCCAGACTCTACTAGGTAAACCTTAAGACAACAATACAGCAATCCTAGAGAGTAGGACACCCCTGAATTCTCTAGTTATTACTTTCAGACAAAGAAAAAATTTAAGATAACAGTCAGTGAAATTAAAGAGTAGGGCACCCCTAAATTCTTTAATCAAACTTCTAAAAAGACCTTCAAAGCAACGGTTTAAGAAAAACCAAAGGATAGGGAAAACCATAAAATTCTTTGGCTAGACTCTACTAAGTAAACTTCAAAGAAGGCCTTAAAAATAACATTTCAAGCAAAACCAAAGGACAGGGAAAACCATAAACTTCTTTGGATGGACTCTACTGAGTAAATTTCAAGGCAAAAAGCTAGGTGGAACTAAAGAGCAGGATGACCTGAATTCTCTAATCAGACCTTGTAGAAGAAAACATTAAGATGAAAGAAGAAGACATAATTAAGGTGCCAAGACAACATATCTTAATCTAAAATTTTTTTCCTTTTATCAAAGAAATGATGGACAATATGGAAAACAGAAGGGAGACATTGAAAAATAAGGATAACTTCACCATTAACATAGTTCAAGAATCCTGTGAACGTGCTTCTATTACTGATGTCCAAAACAGTTACATTACTCCAACACAATAATCTCTGCAACTCAAAGTCTGATCAAAATCCAACCTAGCAGCTCAGCCAACTAATCAACAACCATCCAACCAACACTAAAAATGAGCAATACATGCAGTATTTATCTGCAAAATGAGGAGGTTTCCCTAACCTAGGGTGACAAATTTGTATTTATTACAGAGTTAATGTAATTTAGACCTTTGATACCATGCAAGGCCCAAGGAAAAATATCTGTGACTGACTCCTAGTAATAATAACTTCTAACTTAACTGCTGAGCTAACTTTAGGATATTTTTTACTTTTAAGGCCTTTCATTAAATTTTACAATAACTGTTGAGTAGTTGGGAAATATCTCTGACTATTTCAATAATTGTAGTTTCATTTAGCAAAAATAGGCTATAGGTGGCCAAATGAGATTTCAAAGAATTAATTGTTGTTTTGCCTTGTCATTCGGATATGTATTCTGTGCTAATTTTCTCTTGATCTATCTTTAAACCTCTGATTTGGCTTTAACTCGGATTTTGTCTCTTCTTTAATTCTGCTTCTTCTGTTTAATTTCTTTAATCTGCATTTTATCTCTGATCTCTCTTTTAATCCTTCTTTAACTGTGCTTTGTCTTTAATCCTTGTTTGATCTTTTATTCCTTTGACCTCTGACTGTCACGGTGAACTCTTTGACCATGTTTTTCAACTGTGTTTTTACTTGTCTTTTGTCTTTGCGCATCCACTGTACCATCCTTTTGTTTTCTTTATTCTATCCCTTGATTAAATCTTGTTGTATTTGGATTAACTATGCATTCCTGGCCTCTTTTTACGAATAAGGTTTATGGATCATCACCCAAAGAACCTGATTTAACAGTTATTGGACCTCGGAATACAAATTATGCATTTAAATATTGATCACCTGCACATTAAAATCTATTTTTTAACTTAAAACCTATGTTTGTGGACAGAGTCATGAAAATGGGGGCTTGTTGGTTTTCTGTGTGTGGTTTATGAACTTTCGAGCTTTTTTGGAGTGCTTACAGGGGCTTTGGTGATGGATTGGGGCTTTTTCGTAGAGATTCAAGGATTTCGGAATGTTTGAACAGTTAGATGATGTTAGGTTTAGGCGCAAGGGCAATAGGCGGTTTATCACATAGGAGGGAGGCAGTAAATGGTATCGGGCAGAGGGTGCACGATACCACAGAAGGAGTGCCTCGTGGCAGGACGGACAGGTGGTTATACTGCCGATTTTGCGAGGTTCAAATATTTTAATCCCCGCACATTTGGGGGTGTGATAACGATCGTGGACCATTGGATCTAGTGGAGGCAATCCAACGGTGATCGGGGGTTAATGAATCGGCGGGTAGGTTTGGACAGTGGGGCCCAGGAGTATACGTGGCAGGGGCGCTTAAATGTAATGTGGGGTTATGGTTATATGGGCGTGGAGGTGAAGATTTTAGAGTGGGGAGGGTTAATATATGGTGGGGCTTGAGTTATACAAAGACAGAGGGTTTAGTTTTTAGAGCGGGGTTAAAGGCTTTAAAGCGAGGGCTTAAACCATATAAGGGGTGTCGGGTATTTAAAAAAAAACAGGGTCTTATTTTAAATAGTGGGGCCCGAATGAAATATATTTATCATAAAACAATGTAAAAAGTGTTTTTACATTGTTTATTAATGAAAGGAGGGAAATGAATGAAGGGGGGAAGGTTTGTATGAGGAATATGGAGTGTCAGGTAGGGGAGAAAAGGTAAAAATGGGGGATCAAGGCCAAACATGAAATTTTCAGAGCTTGAGGGTATTGAACAAAGGCGAAATGAGATATAGTGAGACATATTTAATGAAGATAATGAAGGCAGTGAGATTTCTAAAAATAGAATGATGATCAAGGAATGATATTTTCAGCTGATAGTGGAAAACCCATAACCATTTAGTCAAACTATAGAAATACAGGAGACTAAAAGTTGCTCCAGCTGGGGAGGGCATCTCCTTCAGTAGGTGTCAAGAACCACAGAATTCAGATCTTTGGTCTTCGTAGATCAGTGCCTTATCCATTTTGGTTGATTTTCCATTTTCCAGATGCTGATCTACTAAAATTCTTTGTAACTGTGACCTTTTAAAATTTGAAAATCATGCTCCTTGCAAATCAATTCTACCTACCCAACATTCTAGTCTAACATTTTTTCTTCATTTGGGTGCATTTAGATTGGCAAACCCTTGACATCATTTTTCTTTTGAAAGCAAAAAACTATCTATTTCTACCCTTATAACTTTCAAAGGCTTAGATTAGACTAATGAGCTCTTTTTTATTTTCTACCTAATCTACTTTTTTATCAAGTTTAAATAGTTTGACAGATTTTAATTCCCTAACTATCAACATGAAATTTAAATCATGACTTAATCAAGAGTAAGCAGTTTGATTGTCATAAATTGTGGCAATTTTGGACAAGCTGCACACAAATTTTATTTTGCAAAAAGTAAAACTAGAACTTAAGGGCTTTGGTTTTGAATTTCTCATTTATCATTCATCCCTTAATTTTCTCTTTGGTTTAGATTTATACTTTTGAACCAATATATTTTTCCTAGCTATTTACTGATAAGCCAAGTTTAAATAGTTTGGCAAATCTTCATTTTCTAAGTTATCAACAAAAATTCAAAATTTGTTCAATCGTGATTAGGTTGTATGATTGAACAAGATCTTTACAACAATAGTGACATTTGGACTTGCACACTTTCAATATATATATATATATATATATATATATATATATATGGGGCTTTACCTTTTTCTCTTTTTATCTGCCCTATTTTCTTGTTTTCTTTGTTTCTTCTCTTTTTGTATCAATTTTTATGAGTTTTTTGTTTCAACAATGTTATGTACAATGAACAAAACTTTAAACTGAGAAAAATTTTTAACTGAAGTAATGCTTGAGCATCCTGCCATTGACACGACCTTCAAATAATTCTATTCCATCCATTTCTTGTAGAAAAAATGCATTGTTACCTTTTGCATAATGGATGATGTATGGACCTTTCCATAGATTATCAAATTTTCCATGCTTGCCTCTGTCCTCTCTTCTTGAATCCCACTTTAGCACTTTGTCTCCAATTCTGAAATCATTTTCCTTGGTCCTTTTGTCAAATATTTTCTTAATGTTTTCTTGTACTTGTTGTGTTTTGTTGTACACTTCTTCTCTGGTTTGCTGCAGCTAGACAGTTTGGTTTATCCTCCTTTGCATATTATTTTCTTCAAACTATACTTATTAAATGAGCTTCATTACTAGCACTCCCAAGCTTGTTGGGAAGACTACATCTACTCCATACACTAAATGATAGGGAGACATACCAATTGACTTCTTACTTGTTAATCTGTCTGCCCAAAGTGCATGCACTAGTTTGCTATGCCATGACTTCTTGTTCTCTTCTAGCAATTTTTTAATGATGTTCACCAAAATTTTGTTTGAGGATTCATCCAACCCATTACCTTGAGGGTAATCAGTTGTAGAATGCCCCAATGTTATTTGATATTTGTGGCAAAAGTCCACCATTTTCTTGGATCTAAAAGCAACAACATTGTTAGCAATAATTTTTCTAGGACAGCCAAATCTAGATAGAATATGGTTTTCAAGGAATCCGATAATTACTGAATCTGTGGCAGTCCTGGAAGGGATGGCTTCTATCCACTTTGTAAAATAGTCAGTTGCAGTAAGGATCCATTTGTGCTGGGCAGAGGAAGAAGGATGGATTTCTCGAATGAAATCAAGACCCCATTACTGAAAAGGAGCTTCAATAGAGATAGGTTGTAATGGCAAAGGCAACAGTTTTATTTTACCTTCAAATATTTGGCATTTATGATAGGCAACTACCATTTTTTGGATGTCTTGGAAGAGGGTAGGCGAATAGAAATTAGCTCTGAGGATTTTATTGATAGTGGTTTTCCAATAGAGGTGGCCTCCACATTCTCCTTCATGAAATTCATGCTTGATCCTATCTGCATCTTCTTCTGGAAAACATTTAAGAAATATACCACCAACATTTTTCCAGTATAAAACTTTGTCTAAAATGCAAAAATCTACAGCCTTTAACTTCAAGAATCTGGCCTTTGTTTTGGACAAACCAAGAGGAACATTTAGATTAAAAAGCACATATAACATATCAGTATACCATAGTGAGTTCAGATATTCTTCCTCAATAGGTGGAGTCGCCAGCTCCTCTTGTTCATCCAATGAGTGAATCATATTTATGTCCAGTGCTTGAAAATTGGTTTCAGCCATGTGTTCAGCTAGTCCTTTTCCTTTGATTAGCTTGGTGGGCTTGATTTCTAGATCATATTCCAAGATGACAACAATCCACTTATCTCTTTTTCCATCAAGATCTTGTGTCAAGATGTCTTTGACCACTGTGTGAGGTACAAATGCAATGATGTGTGAGTGTAGAATGTAAACTCTGAAATCATTCAATGCCTTGATTAAGTCAAAAGAATTTTTTTCCATTATATTATATTTCATAGGTGCATCTCCGAGTGCCTTGCTAAAAAATGCTATGGGTTTCTCCTGTCCTTTTATATTCTTCTGCAGTAAGATAATAGCAAATGTGTGTTCTGATGCAAAGGAGAAATGAAGAAATCTTTGGCGAAATCAGGGCTGATCAGAACTGGTGTTTGGGTAAGAGCTTGCTTTACCAAATCAAAATATTTCTTTGCCTCTATGGTCCACTTAACTCCTGTTTCTCTTTTGAGCATATTAGTAATGTTTCTTAGGAGTTCTGCAAGGTTTGGAATGAACCTTCTTAAGAAATGTATCTTTCCAATGAAATATTGCAACTCTTTGATTTTTCTTAGATGATTGATTTGCAATATTCCTTCAATCCTTTTTGGGTCAATCTTTATCCCTTCTTAAAATATGATGTGGCCTAAAAGTTTCCCTTCTTAAAGGCCAAAAAAAAATTTCTTTGGATTTAAAGACAGAATATACTTTCTGCACTTTTCAAATACTTTTCTTAAGTGAGCTAGGTGTTCTTCATCAGTTTTTTAATAGACTGTGATGTCATCAAGATATATCACAATGAAGTAACCTATTTCTTCTGAGAAATCAATATCCATTTCTCTTTGGAAATTATCTCCAACATTCATTAACCCAAAATGCATTTTAGCATACATGAAGGTGCCCCAAGGTGTGGTGAAAGTTGTCTTGTGTTGATCATCTGGATGTACCAACACCTGATTGTAACTTGAAAAGCCATCAAGCAAAGATATTATTTTGGAGCCTACTACCCTTTGCAGTATGTGATCTTTTTTTGGTAAAGGGTAGTTGTCCTTCAGGGAGGCTTTGTATAAATTTTTGAAGTCTATGCATAGCCTTATTTCTCCTATTTTCTTCCTCACTTATACAAGATTTGAGACCCATTATGAGTATCTAAGAGGGACTATTATTCTAGCATCATACATCTTCTTTATTTCTTTCTCAACCAGTGGTAGTTGTATAGGATTTATTTTGCACAATTTCTGTTTAAAGGGCTTATGGTTTTCTTTGAGAGAGATATTGTGTTGGATGATCTTAGTATCATATGACTTTAAATATTCATAGCTCCAAGAAAACACATTAGTAAATTCTTTGAATAGCTCAATATATTTCTGTTTCATAGGAGTTGGCAGTGTCTTGGATTGTTTTATCATTTTGGGTTCTAGCTCACTGCCTATATTGCATTCTTCTACCTCTGTTTCAGTAGATTCCATCTTTGGCTTCTTAGAAACATCATTAAAGTCAAAAATCTCTTCTAGAGGAACCAGTCCCTTTGGCAAAGTATTATCTTTGGACTGCAGCACTTCAAAGTCTTATTTTCTTGGGTCTGCACACAGTTATGTCTCATGTGGGTATTCTTCCTCTAACAGATTTACATCAGCCTGTTCAGTAGACTCTTCTTTGTAAGTTTGTTCCTCAGCAGAGCAGTCTTCTTCATGATATGAATCTGAATTTGGCATTTCAAACTCATTTCTAGACTGCAAGAAGTCTTCAATCTGTTGGTCATCTTCAAAAACTTGCCAATATTTTATATTATTAGGGACTGCTAACCTATATTTGACTTGTATTGTGCACTGTTGGTTATGATAAGGTTTTTGACAAGTACTGGCTCTAAAGGCTAGACCATTGGCAAGTATGTTTTGATTTCTTGGGACAAAGGTAAGATCATATTATTTGAATTTTTTTAAGATCTCAAGGGCATCATTACTATATGCTCCTAATTTAGGATGCTTAGATGAATATTCTCCCTTAATCTGCCTAATGACTAGCTCAGAATCCCCATGGATAGAAATTCTTTTGGCTCCTAGTTTCTTGAGTAATTGTAGCCCTAGAAGGAGTGCCTCATATTCTACTATGTTATTTGTACATTGAAATTTCAACTTATATGAGTGGACTTCTGCATAGTTATTCTCAGTGTTTTGCACCCAAACACCTGCTCCTGAACCAGTTTTACCACAAGAACCATCAAAGCTCATGCTCCAAAGAGGTTCAATTTCAGAGTTATCATTATGTTGGTCATTGTGGTTGCCACTATGTTTTCTATTATATTGTTCATTTTCTATTTGGCCTAACTATTCTGACTGTTCCTCCTCTTTTTCCTCTTCTTTTCATCTTTTTGTTCATTTTATGCTACTTGTTCATTAATGTTTTCGTCATTGTAAAGGATAAATGAATCAAGGTTTGTGTGAACAGAATAAAGAGGGGAGTTATCTGGATTTTCTTGACTGCTAACCATGTATTTCATATGAGTCTCCCAATATAGTCTTATTGGTTGACTAAAGACACATATAGTAGCATAGGTCATGTCCATCTGGAGGGTGCCTTGGATTTTAGCTCCCCATGAGTGTGAAAGGAGCATACCATATTTAGGAGGTATGTCAACCACTAAAATATCCATTACTAGGCTTTTGGCTGGTATTTGTACCAGATTAACACAGAGATCTTTGATTGGGCCTAGACATTTAACTCTACTGGAATCAAAAGAGTATAAATCTTTGTATGGTCTAGTTATGTCAAGGCCTAGTCTTTCCATTACTACCTTTGGCATGAGGTTATGTGAAGCTCCTGAATCTAACATGGCATTGTGGAGGATTTTATCATGGATGTTCAGAATGACATAAAATGGAGGTACACCTCCCTCTTGAAATTTTCCTTCTACTTCAGGTCCAAACAAAAGCTCAGGTTTGTCATCATTTAAATTTACAGAATCAACATTTTCTCCTATGTTTAAAGCTTTCAAAACTTGGGATCTATATACATCTTGGGTAACTAATTCAGTAAGAGGTATGGATATTTTTATCTTGGCAATTTCATTCTCAATACTAAAAGGTGTTGGTGTTTTTGGAAGATTTAAATCAATTTTATCAGACACTGTTTTTACAGCAATTTTAGCCTGCTGATTTTTATTTGGAATCTCAGTTAAAACAATTTTGTTAGGGCCACTAGCTGGATTACTAGTGCTGCTTTGGTCACCACTATGTTGGTTGTTTTTGTTTCTATTTTTATCATAACTTTTAACCAAACCTTTTAAATTTTCTGTTGTCTTTTTAGGATTAATTTCAGGAATCTTCATAGCAGAAATTTATGGGTTGTTTCTCTTGGGAGTGTCTTGGGTTTTCTTTCTTCTGAGGTCATATTTCCTATGTACTTCCATGATGGCATTTTCGAAGCCTTTTTTATAGTCTTCAGATTCTATTCTTTCTTCTTCAAATTGAGTTGGGGAAAACATGCCTTGCTCTTCCTCGATGATGAAAACAATATCCTCATTATTGACTCCTCTTAGATTAATTTGACCCTGTTCTGGTTCTTCCACCACCCCCCATCCTCATCAGCATATTTTTCTTGGAAATGAGGCATAATTTGCTAGTCAGGATCTCTCTGTCTTATTTGAGGGGGGGTTCTCCTAAATTTTTGTTTCTGGTTCTGATTTTGATTTCTGTTTTGAGGAGCTACTTCGTTTTCTCTGGGGTAAACTCTCTCATTTATGTTTATTCTCTCCATCATTCTTTCCATGGTTCTAACTAAGTTATCAATTTTAGTATCAGATTATGAGGCCACGGGTTCTTTCTTATATGTGACCCTCTTTTCAGTTCTCATTCTAGCCCTTTTGGCAAGCAGATTGGCCTCTACACTTACTGCTCCTCTCTGCATGTCTTCTAATGTAAGGGGTTCTCTTTCTCTTAATTGATAAGCCATCTCTGGATCAAAACCATCTGGAAATTTTACTAGGGCCAAACCCTATGGGGTTTTCATGTGAGGAGGAAGAGCGTTGTATACACTGTTGAACCTAGTGCAGTAATTTTGAACACTTTCTCCTGTGTTTCTTTTGAGGTTCCAATACTCTGACAGGGTTTGAAGAGGATTTTTCTTTATTTCCCACTTATTTATGAATTCTTGATGAAGAGCTGGGAGGTCATGGATGTTATTAGGGGCTAATTTTTTGAACCATTTCTTGGCTTCTCCTCCTAAAATTTGTGCAAACATTCTCATTTTGATAGTCTCATCTTCTATTTCTTGGTAATCGAAAGAATCATTCATCTTATCTACAAGTTGTTGGGAAGTTGTAGGATGAGTTCCATCGAAGTGTGGGATCTTAGATTGATAGTCCTGTGGTATAGGAAATAGAGGTTGCGGTAACACCAGTGGGGCATACCAAGCTGCCATGATTCGTGGTTGGGGAAACAAAGGAGGGTTAACAAGTGGAGGATTAACAAAAGAAGTTAAAGGGTTAAATGGAGGAAGGTGAACAGTGGGTATATGAATGGGGGTTGAAGATAGTACAACAGGATTCTGATGTAAGGTGGATGGGTCTAAAACTATCTAGGTTATCCAACTCTGAGATCTAGTCATGGACAAGCTTTGTTCTAGGGGTGAGCCAGATAGGATAACTTCCAAGTCTTTAAGGTTTTCAGGTAGGGAACTTGATTTGTGAATAGGTCTGCTAACAGTTGAATTTTTACATCTAGGAGATTTCCTTAGGATGTGCTCTAGATTGTCAACTATTGCAGGAGGATTTGGGTCAGGATGAGATCTGGTACAGATTCTTCTAGAAGCCAGAATTTAGACCTAATATTCAGAGAGGTTGAGAGTTTTATAATAGTTTGGAAAACAAACCAATCTGAAAAATAAATACTTAATCCAAAAAGTATTCTTGACTGGGTTCTATTTGAGTTTTTTTAATCAGGATTTCTCAATAATTTCCCAACGGAGTCACCAGGTGGAATTTTTTAACTGTCTTAAGGTTGGCTGTTGTCCACCATCAGCAACCAGGTACCATTCTTAGCTAACACTTGATTTATCTAATTTTGAAAAGGGGTTTTTTGAGTTCTAAGGTAAGTGTTAAGCTATTTTATTACTCAGAGTCTCCCCAGTATGGTCGCCACTATGTTGGCTCCCTGTGATTTGCAATATTGGCAAGAACAACTCTGTAGGGAACAACATCAGACCACTTTGGAGTCCAAGGACCTAGCCAACCTGGACTCAGAGAGGGCTCTCTCTATGTTTTTTATGAAAATGATTTATCTTTATGCTTATGTTTTCTGATTTCAGACTAGTTATGAAGTTCTAGGACTGTTTGTTTTGTTTTGATTGGTTGATAGATTGTTTGATTAAGTGATTGATTGTTTCAGTTGAATAGATAGATTGTGAGAAGCATTAATCCATTGCACTATGGAGTCATAAAAGTATTTAATTGTTCATAAACTCTGTAAGGGTTTTCATAGGGCAAGCTAACTATATCAAGTGGATCTTTTAGATTAGATGAAATATGAAATGACAGTAAGTTGTGAAATCAGTAAAAATAAAGGGCAATTAAGAATCCTTTAACTATACTTCAACAAGAAAAGCCTTTTAGGTAACTATTTAAGAAAAACCAAAGGACAGGGAAAACCATAGACTTCTTTGGCTAAACTCTACTAGGTAAACCTTAATACAACAATCCACTAATCCTAAAGAGTAGGACACCCCTGAATTCTCTAGTTATTACTTTCAGACAAAGAAAAAAATTAATATAATAGTCAGTGAAATTAAAGAGTAGGACACCACTGAAGTCTTTAATCAAACTTCTAAAAAGACCTTCGAAGCCCACAGTTTAAGAAAAACCAAAGGACAGGGCAAACCATAAACTTCTTTGGCTGGACTCTACTAAGTAATCTTTAAAGAAGGCCTTAAAAATAGCATTTCAAGCAAAACCAAAGGACAGGGAAAACCATAAACTTATTTGGATGGACTCTACTGAGTAAATTTCAAGGCAACAAGCTAGGTGGAACTAAAGAGCAGGACGACCCTGAATTCTCTAATCATACCTTGTAGAAAAAAAAATTAAGAAGAAAGAAGCAGACATAATTAAGGTGCCAAGACAACATATCTTAATCTAAAATTTCTGCTCTTTTATCAGAGAAATGATGGAAAATATGGAAAACAGAAGGGAGACATTGAAAAATAAGGATAACTTCACCATTAACATAGATCAAGAATACTGTGAACGTGCTTGTATTACTGATGTCCAAAACAATTACATTACTCCAACGCAATAGTCTCTCCAACTCAGAGTCTGATCAAAATCCAGCCTAGCAGCTCAACCAACTAACCAGTAACCAACCAACCCACCAAAACTGAAAATGAACAATACATGCAGTATTTATCTGCAAAATGTGGAGGTTTCCCTAACCTAGGGTGACATATTTGTAGGGATTTACAGGGTAAGTTCCATATATCAAGAACCAAAGGTCACCGCTCACAAATAGATCACAAATCAGTACACCAGTATAATCACATGGTTAAAACCCTCAAAGAGGGAAACAGTCCACGCCCTGAGCCAACGTGACCACTTCAGGGAATTTATTAATATAAAAAGAAAAGTTACATATGTTTCTCTCATAAACGGTTACCAAACAAATGACACTCCATGCTCTTTAAATAGAGATCATGGACCAATCAGGTGTTAAGCCACAGATCAAGTGTCGTTAATACCGAGGTGAGAGATAACCATTGGATCATTACAAATCGTGACCGTTGGATTATAAGTTACAAATGTACATGGTAAAGAAACACACTTTACCTAACTCTACACTAAACTAAGTTATTCTTAACTATTTCTTATGTGTCGGAATATCCTAACATCCCCTCTTAAGAACAACTTGGGATAGGATTGAAGGATTTACAAAGGTGACACAAAAGGAGCCTATATCCTATGTGTCGAAATATCCTAACATCCCCCCTTAAGAACAAATTGGGATAGGATTGAAGGATTTCCAAAAGTGACACAATAGGAGAAGGAATGAGGCATTAGAGCCTATCCCCCCTTAATGACAACTTTCCTGAACACCAAGTATGGATCAAAGTTTGGTAAACTTCACTTCTGTGAGAGCCTTTGTAAAGATATCGAATACCTGATCATTGGTTGGACAGTACTAACCTTCAATAACATGATCATGAATGAGCTTTCTGATGAAGTGTATGTGGAGTTAAATGTGTTTCATACGCTGATGCTGAACTGGATATTTACATAGCTGAATGGCACTATGATTATCACACCAAAGTGTAGTTGGATGATGCTGATGGAGACCAAATTCAGACAGGATCTAACGAAGCCACATGAATTCCTTACTGGCTTCAACTGCACCACAATACTCTGCTTCTGCTGAAGAAAGGGAGATGGCACTTTGTTTCTTACAAGACCAAGTAATAGGTCCTGAACCAAGAGTGAATACATATCCTGTAGTGGACTTCTGATCATCAGGGTTACCAGCCCAATCAGAATCAGTGAAACCAAACAACAAGGGAGATGCTCCTGCACTGTAATGAATCTTGAACTAAACTGTACCTCAAATATATCGAAGTATTCTTTTAGCTGCTTTCCAGTGACTTTCATGAGGTTGGTGCATAAACCGAGCAACAAGGCCAACAGCAAAGGAAAGGTCAGGACGGGTATGGGTTAGATACAAAATTTTACCAACAAGTTGACAGTATAAGGTAGCATAAAATTCAGGGGTAGTACAAGTGACTGAAATCTTGACTCCAGACTGAAAGGGAGAAGGGGCTGGCTTACAGTCTTCCATGTGAAAGTGGCGTAGAACATCACAGGCATACTTGGACTAAGACAGGGTAATGCCTTCCTTGGATTGCAAGACTTGAATACCGAGGAGATAATGCAAGTGTCCTAAGTCTTTCATTTCAAACTTCTTTTTGAGGCTAGACTTCACATGGTTTATATGGTTTGGATCACTACCAGTAAGGATAAGATCATCAACATAAAGAGCAAGGATGGTGAAGGAATTACCCACTTTCTTGGTGTCGACAGTGTTGTCATAATGACACCTAGAAAAGCCATTATCTAAGAGAAATCTATCCATTTTGGCATACCAAGCCCGAGGAGCTTGTTTGAGACCATAGAGAGACTTCCTAAGGCGACAAAAAAGGCTAGAGTATTTTTGGATAAAGACAGGGGGTTGTTCCATGTAGATTTCTTCATGCAAATCTCCATGTAAGAAGGCGGATTCAACATCCATCTGATGGACTTCCCATTTAAAGGAGGTAGCAAGGGAAAGAACAAGGCGGATAGAATTCATTTTGGCAACAGGGGAGAAGGTTTCAGTATAGTCAATGCCTTCAACTTGTGAAAAACCTTTAGCAACAAGACAGGCTTTATGCTTACTTTTCCATACGGGTCCAAGAATTTTGGACTCGAATCCCAAGTATTGTTTTCCAATAAGGAACGATACTCTTCATTCATAGCTTCATCCCAACCTGGATGATTGAAGGCTTCTGCAAAGGTTTCTGGATCAATTTTTTTTGTAACTTGAGCCAATAAGGAAAAATCTCTTTCGAACTGAGAACATGTACATCATTGATCGGCAAGGTCACCTACAAGAGAACCTACTGCATCCCGAGTAGAGCGGACCCATCTTGTAAGCGGTGGAGTATAAGGAACAATTTCACGAGCCAGAGGAGGATTTTCATCCTCGCTGTCATCATCTTAACTAGAAGGAATGCTATTAAAAATAGAAGAGAGAGAGAGAGGTGGCACACATGCCGAATCAGGCTTGCAAGCCAAAGGTGGCACACCCGCCGAACTAGGCTCGCAGGCTGATATATTTTCATCAAAATTTACATCTCTTCTAATGATAATATTTTTGGATTTTGGTTGAAGAAGTCTATATCCTTTGACATCTTTAGAACATCCAACAAAAATACATTTTTTACTCTTAGGTTCTAAGGCTTTATGTTTCGCATCTAGAATATGGGCCCAAGCATCACTTCCAAAAACACGAAAGTGACTTACATCTAGTTTGATTGAGCTCCAAGCTTCTTCTGGAGTTATATTCTTTAAAACCTTAGTAGGAGTGTGATTTACTATGTAATTTGCACAGTTAATTTCTTCCGCCCAAAAATTGAGACCAAGTCCTTTAGATTGAAGCATACAATTAGCCATTTCTTTTAAGGTGTGATTCTTCCTTTCAGCTACACCATTTTGTTGTGGAGTATATGGAACAGTATGTTGCAATTGAATGCCATGCTCAGTGCAGAATTTGATAATTTTTTTGTTAACATATTCTCTGCCATTGTCTGATCTTAACTTAATAATTTGATGTCTAGATTGTTTCTCAACAATTGCCTTAAAGGAAAAGAACATGTTAAAAACTTCACTCTTGAGTTTTAAGAAATATACCCAAGTGCGTCTGGAAAAATCATCAATGAAAGTTAAGAAGTACTTGAAACCAGAGAAAGAAACAACAGGAAGTGGACCACATAAATCACTTTGCACAAGCTACAAAGGGGCTGAAGCGTGCCAAGAGGCACGTTTGTCAAAACTATCCCGATGATGTTTTCCGAGTACACATCCGGAGCAAACACCATCTCAGAAAGATACCATAGGAAGGCCCGTCACCATATTTTCCTTACATAGAGTTTGAAGAGAGCGATAGTTTAAGTGACCAAATCGCTCATGCCAAACTTTGCTCACATCATCATTATGAGCAACAAAAACAGAGGGAAGAGATGATGACCCAAAGTTTTCAAACTTATACAACCTTGTGGAATCATCAGCAATGCCAGTAGCTAAAATATGTTTAGGATCTTTGAGGTCCTTGATTACAACATCATGAGGTGAGAATTATACTATTTTCCCTTCACCTAAATGAGTTATCTGATAAACAGATAGAAGTTTGCATGAAAAGTTAGGAACACATAGTACATCATTAAACTGACCATTTTCTAGATGAATGGTTCCAGATCCTACAACACTAAGATATCTATCATCACAAACATAAATATGTTTGGTGTTACAATCATTTAAAGAAGAAAACATGGATTTATTTTTAGCCATGTGGTAAGAAGCTCCAGAATCAATGAGCCACTCATGAGAAGGAGAAGAAGAAGATAAATTTAATGCATAACCAGATCTTGATACTTGACAACCACAAGCAGAAAGTGCCACGCCTGAAGATGAAGGTGAAGAGTGCTCCAAATTGATGTTGTGCTTCTTCATTGCAGCTTTTAGGGCATCCATCTTCTTAAAACATTTGGACTCTATATGGCCATCCCGATTGCAAAAGTTACAATGTCCATCTGTCTTCTTCCCTTTGTTTTGATTTTCCTTATTATTTTTGTGATTTGATTTTTTAGTTTGCGGCTAAAATTGCTTAGGGCCCTTGTTTGGTTTGGGACCATATTTTTTAGGATACCGCTTCTTGGGATTCTTTTGATATGGTTGTTGTTGGGCTGCTAAGGCTTTCTTAGAAGCGTTTCCAGCAGTGATAAGACTAAGGTGTAAATTTGTTTCTTGTTCTCTTATCAAAGAATCACAAAAGGTATCAAAAGAGGGATTCTTGTAGGTGGTTCCTGAAGAAATGATGGCTTCTCTGGTGGAATGGAAGGCGGAAACAATTATAGAGTATGCAAGTCCAAGCTTAGCAAGAATGCAATAGATGAGGCTACCATCTTCCTTTTTGACCTTACACCCTTCTAAAAGAAGTCTAAGGGTCTTGAATTTGGACAAAAAATCTTCAATAGAGGAGAAATTATTGGGGTCCAAAGTAAGCAACTCATTTTCAAGCTGGTGGGCCCTGATTTGATTTTGAATGCCAAAAACAATTTTTAGCTTTTCTAGGGCTTCATCAGGGGTGTCAATGTCAAGGATATGAAATCGAAGATCTTGAGCAATGGACATTCCTATCAACCCTCGTGCTTGATCTTGTTTATTTTCCCATTTAGCAACTTTATCATCATCGGAAGGTTTAGTTTCTTGTCCTATGGCTATTCTATAAAGCCCTTTACTTCTAAGTATATCTACCATGTGAGGTAGCCATTGGAAATAATTGGTGTTGTTAAGAATAACCGGGCATGCACTTTCCATTTTTTTTTTTTAAACTGAAGTTGAGAAAAGCTGAAACTAACTGCTCCAATGGAAAGATCTCGAAAAATTAGGCCGTTTCAAAAAAAATGGCTTCCAGATGAAGAAGTTATGCCTTTTGAAAAATCTGAGTTGTAGATGCCGAATAGTTACGGGAACGGGATGAAGTGCGGCTTTTAAAAAAAAAAATTTCCGCCCCTTTGAACAAAAACTTTTTACAAAAGAAGGTTGAGAAGGAGACTTGAACCCAAGACCTCTATTCTCATAAACTAACCCCTCACCAAGTGAGATAGTAAAAGGATCACGTTATAGTAAATTGATGTTGTGCTTCTTCATTGCAGCTTCTAAGGCTTTCATCTTCTTAAAACATTTGGACGCTATATGGCCATCCGATTGCAAAAGTTGCAATGTCTATCTATCTTCTTCCCTTTGTTTTGATTTGCCTTATTATTTTTGTGATTTGATTTTTCAGTTTGCGGCTGAAATTGCTTAGGGCCCTTGTTTGGTTTGGGACCATATTTTTTAGGATACTGCTTCTTGGGATTCTTTTGATATGGTTATTTTTGGGTACTAAGGCTTTCTTAGAATTGTTTCCAGCAGTGATAAGACCAAGGTGTAAAAAATTTTCTTGTTCTCTTATCAAAGAATCACAAAAGGTATCAAAAGAGGGATTCTTGTAGGTGGTTCCCGAAGAAATGATGGCTTCTCTGATGGAATGGAAGGCGGAAAAAAATACATAGTATACAGGTCCAAGCTTAGCAAGAATGCAATAGATGAGGCTACCATCTTCCTTTTTGACCTTACACCCCTCTAAAACAAGTCTAAGGGTCTTGAATTTGGACAAAAAGTCTTCAATAGAGGAGAAATTATTAGCGTCCAAAGTAAGCAACTCATTTTCAAGCTGGTGGGCCCTGATTTGATTTTGAATGCCAAAAAAATTATTTAGCTTTTCTAGGGCGTTATCAGGAGTTTTAATGTCAAGGATGTGAAATCGAAGATCTTGAGCAGTGGACATTCCTATCAACTCTCGTGTTTGATCTTGTCTATTTTCCCATTTAGGAGCTTTATCATCATCGGAAGGTTTAGTTTCTTGTCCTGTGGCTATTCTAGAAAGCCCTTTACTTCTAAGTATATCTACCATGTGAGGTAGCCATTGGAAATAATTGGTGTTGTTAAGAATAACCGGGCATGCACTTTCCATTTAAAAAAAAAAAATGAAGCTGATAAAAGTTGAAACTAACTACTCTAATGGAAAGATCTCGAAAAATTAGGCCATTTCTCAAAAAATGGCTTCCAGATGAAGAAGTTATGCCTTTTGAAAAATCTGAGTTGTAGATGCCGAATAGTTATGGGAACGGGATGAAGTGCGGCTTTAAAAAAAAAAAAAAAAATCCGCCCCTTTGAATAAAAATTTTTTACAAAAGAAGCTTGAGAAGGAGACTTGAACCCAAGGCCTCTATTCTCATAAACTAACCCCTCACCAAGTGAGATAGTAAAAGGATCACGTTATTGTATGAAAGGAAGAAGGGGTTTTTTTTTTTTTTGGACTCTTCGGTGTGCGTTTCTTTTCCTACACAAAAAAAGACAAAAAACCGAGCAAAAACAAAACGGAATGCAAACCCTTACGGAAGAATGTTAGATTTTCAGTTAGCCTTACCGAAAACTATCACTTTTTTCACTATTTTTTATTTCCCAAGATCGCACAAAGACGCGGGGAAAGAGCATACGTAGCAAAAAATCCCTTTTCCCTGTTTTTGATTTGCCAATATCGCACGCAGTGCACAACAAAGAGAATACACAGAGAAGAGGGTATAGATCTGGAAAATAAATAAATAAAACTATAGACCGAAAATAAATAAAAAAGGAAACCGAAATAAGTAGAACTATTGACAAATATAACTGCAAAACATATGCTTTATACTCCAGATCTAAACTGTCATAACTTGGGCAGCCAGAAACCTTTTCACATGAAACAAAAGGCGTTCCTCACTGTAACAAATGCTCCAGACACAATCGAGTGGTTCTCCAAGCCCAAAAAAATTTAGAAATAATAGATCTACAAAACAGCATTCGCATGCAGTCAAACCGGCTTCGGATTTTTATCAACAATGGATGCGGCCCTCAAAATAGCTCTGATACCATGTAGAAATTTACAGGGTAAGTTCTGTAGATCAAGAACCAAAGGTCACTGCTCACAAATAGATCACAAATCAGGACACCAGTATAATCACGTGGTTAAAACCCTCAAAGAGGGAAACAGTCCACGCCCTGAGCCAATGCGGCCACTTCAGGGAATTTATTAATATAAAAAGAAAAGTTACATATGTTTCTCTCATAAACGGTTACCAGAAAAATGACCCTCCATGCTCTTTAAATAGAGATCATGGACCAATCGGGTGTTAAGCCACGGATCAAGTGTCATTAATACCGAGGTGAGAGATAACCGTTGGATCACTACAAATCGTGACCGTTGGATTATAAGTTACAAATGTACATGGTAAAGAAACACACTTTACCTAACTCTACACTAGACTAAGTTATTCTTAACTATTTCCTATGTGTCGGAATATCCTAACAATATTTGTATTTATTACAGAGTTAATGTAATCTTGACCTTTAAGACCATGCAAGGCCCAAGGCAAAATATTTGTGACTGACTCATAGTAATAATAACTTCTAACTTAATTGTTGAGTTAACTTTAGGATATTTTTTAATTTTAAGGTATTTCATTAAATTTTACAATAACTATTGAGTAGCTGGGAAATATATCTGACTATTTCAATAGTTGTAGATGCCTTTAGCAGAAATAGGTTGTAGGTGGCCAAATGAGATTTGAAAGAAGTAATTGTTGTTTTTCCTTGTCATTCGGATATGTCTTTTGTGCTAATTTGCTCTTGATTTGTCTTTAAACCTCTAATTTGGCTTTAACTCAAAAATTTTCTCTTCTAAATTTTGCTTCTTCTATTTAATTGCTTTAATCTGCCTTTTATATCTGATCTCTCTTTTAATCCTTCTTTAACTGTGCTTTGTCTTTAATCCTTGTTTGATCTTTTATTCCTTTGACCTCCGGCTGTCACGGTGAACTCTTCGACCGTGTTTTTTAACTATGTTTTTACTTATCTTTTGTCTCTACACATCCACTGTACCAACCTTTTGTTTTCTTTATTCTTTCCCCTGATGAAATATTGTTGTCTTTGGATTAACTGTGTGTTCCTAGCCTTTTTTGACGAATAAGGCTTCTAGATCATCACCCAGAGAACCTGACTTAACAGTTCTTAGACCTCGGAATGCAAATTATGCATTTAAATATTGATCTCATGCACATTAAAATCAATTTGTTAACTTAAAACATGCCTGCGTTTGTGGAAAGAGTCTGGAAAATGGGGGCTTGTTGGTTTTCTGTGTGTGGTTTATGAACTTTCGTGCTTTTTTGGAGTGCTTGCAGGGGCTTTGGTGGTGGATCTGGGCTTATTCGCAGAAATTCAGGGCTGTCAACATGTTTGAACGGGTATACGGCATTAGGTTTAGGCGCGAGGGTGATAGGTGATTTATCGCACAAGAGGGAGGCAGTATATGGTATCGGGCAGAGGGTGCGCGATACCACAGAAGGAGTTTCACGTGGCAGGAGGGACAGGCGGTAATACCGCCCATTTCACGAGGTTCAAAGATTTTAATCCCCGCGTATTTGGGGGTGCGATAACAATCGTGGACCATTGGAACTAGCGGAGGCGATCCAACGGTGATCGGGGGTTAATGAATCGACAAGTAGGTTTGGAAAGTGGGGCTCGGGAGTATACATGGCAGGGGCGCTTAAATGTAATGCGGGGTTATGGTTATATGGGCGTGGAGGTGAAGGTTTTAGAGTGGGGAGGGTTAATATATGGTGGGGCTTGAGTTATACGAAGACGAAGGGTTTAGTTTTTAGAGCGGGGTTAAAGGCGAGGGCTTAAAGAATATAAGGGGTGTTAGGTATTTAAAACAAAACAGGGTCTTATTTTAAATAGTGGGGCCCGAATGAAATATATTTATGAAATATATTTATCATAAAACAATGTAAAAAGTGTTTTTACATTGTTTATTAACGAAAGGAGGGAAATGAATGAAGGGGGAAAGGTTTGTATGAGGAAGATGGAGTGTCAGGTAGGGGAGAAAAGGTAAAAATGGGGGATCAAGGCAAAACATGAAATTTTCAGAGCTTAAGGGTAATGAACAAAGGCGAAATGAGATATAGTGAAAAAGGTTTAATGAAGATAATTAACGCAGCAAGATTTCTGAAAATAGAATGAGGATAAAGGAATGATATTTTTAGTTGATAGTGGAAAACCCATAACCATTTAGTCAGACTGTAGAAATACAGGAGACTGAAAAAATCAATTAGATAAGGCAAAGAAAAGGGAAGAAACTTTTCAAGCCACCTTGAAAAAAGACTTAAGAGTTTGAACAATCTTGAAGCAGAGAATGGTCAATACAAGGAAGACGTCTCCTCTCTTAAATATCAACTAGAAGAAAAGGATGAAGAAATCTTCAATTTAAAATCAAACATCAATCTTCTCAAGGCCGAAACTTGTGAGGCAACAAGGACGATGGAAGAAATGAAGAAGCAACTAGTCATGAAAGATAAAGATTGTGAAAAATCAAAAGGAGAAATTGTCACTCTTAAAAAGGAAGCTGTCTCGCTGACTAAGAACTTGAAAAGCTCTCAAACCCTAGATGAAATCCTAAGTCATCAAAGTTCTCCCCTTGATAAATCAGGTCTTGGCTATGCAGGTGAACCCTCAAGCAAGAATGATAATGCTTCAAATAATAAGGATGTGAGGAAGCCAGAAAGAGATGTAGATGATCCCGACTCCAACAAAGTCAAGAGTCAAGATGAGATTATACGAAACCCTACTCCAAGAAGATATGTAAATGGTGTCAAGAATGCAAGAGGCAATAAATTTGATCAAAGGATCCTAAGACAGAATGATTTTGGAATTACATCAAATAAATCTCCATCCTCTAGGTACCAAAGTATATTTTTTGGTTATTGCTATTCTTGTACAAACTTTGGGCACATGCAAAAATATTGTAGGGCATATCACAAAGACCAATATAATGGTCCCTGTCAATCTCCTAGAAGTGGCTTTGCAAGAAGAAATCATGCATCCTCATTTATGAGCAGAATGGAATGCTTCAATTGCCACAAAATTGGACATATGGATCATGATTGTAACTTGACTTGGGTCCCTAAACAAGCTAAAACTATGACAACCAAGCTAGAGAAGAAAGTTACACACGTGTGGAAAGGAAGCAAATTGGATCTGAAAGTCTCTTGAACACTCCATCCAACAACACATATTGTTGATTTGATGAATACATCCTTGGAAAATGTGATATTTCAAGTCTTTGATGATGAGACTCTACCAAAAAGAGTCCATACAGTTAGGAGGAGATTTGTGATTCTTGAGCCTATGATTCTTAAGCATTCTTGCAGAAGCTATTCATGAATGGGCCCTATGAAATCCTTGATGAGTCACACATGGAAAATTATCCTTTGATAGATCATCTCTTAGGAAAAACCCCATTGAATAAATGTAGACACATCTATCATGGACCTCATTTCTAGAAGGAAGAGCACCACAACAAGGGGAGTAACATACCAATGAAGAAATAATATTGATGACAAAAAGAAGCAGTCTGACAGGGGGAGGATTTGGGCACCCCATTTTCCCTTGATGTCAAAGGGGGAGAGAATATTAGAAGGGAAAGAACATTTCCATCAATGCCAAAGGGGGAAATTGTTAATCGAGTTTTTCATTGATGTCAATATGGCATTGACTGATATGTCAATATTCTTGAGATGCCTGGTTCTAGATGATGATGCCATGAATCTTGGTTGACTAGGAGATCATTAATGATGATGTAAAAGTCTATGAAGAAGTCTTGTCCTAAATTCTTATTGATCATAATGCCTCAAATGTCCATGAAGGCACCATAATCCCATGAAGAAGCCCCATAAATCATGATGATATGATTACTCTTGATGAAGAAGCCTAGAACCTGGATGATGTCCTTACCCTTGATGTGGAGGACTATACTTGATGAAGCCATACATGTGATGATGTTCTACTCTTGAATGACCACACTAGATAATGGTCTTGATGACATGGTTGAAAGAATACTTTGGAGCTTTCCCAATAGCAAATTAATAAAGGTTGCACTATGAGTACACGAGTATATGATGAAATGAGATGATACATTCATTAATGGATACTATTTGATGTGGATGAAAATATGATCCTATTATTGATAAAACAAATAATGGAGAAGCCAAGCAATGGAGAAGCCAAGCAATAGATAAGCCATGTTGTCCTATTCACTTTATGCACAAAAATTAAGAACAGTCACAAATAATTTTCTTTTTTACTACCTTAAACGTGTAGAAAATTCTGAATCTTATATCTTATGCAGAAATTATTACTGTTAATCCAGTTAAGCTCCACTTAGATAAGTTATTAACTGAATAAATTCAAGTTAACATCGAAGAAAAACACATAACAAATCTCTACCAATTCAGATCTAGAATAAGCACATGCACACATTGACAAAGTGACACAGTTATTTCTAGACAAATAGTCCTCAGAAAAACCCAATGTGGGAAAACTGGTCTCTGGCTGCTGGAGGGTTATATTATTAAGAATATTTCTGAATACACAAATCTGGGATCCAGATCTAGAAAACCTGACAGAGAAAACACTAGATATACAACTATCTGGTTGGTCTAGGGCCAAAATAATGATTGATCCACACCCTCAAACGGGATTTACATAACTCATCCAAGATTAGGGCCTAGAAACCCCAGCCTTGTCCCTGAAATGCACTGCGTCAGCCTCTGAAGCCTCTGTGTCAACCTTTGATGACCTCCAAACCCTCAGCGTTGCTCTGGAAGGGACTGCGTTACCCCAGAATGGGTGACGCAGTCACTACGTTGCCCCTAAGGGTCTCTGCATAACCCCTAAAGGGTTTCCTAAAAATTATGTTGTCCTTGCTGCTGTTGTTGCTACCTTTCTCTGTGTTGTCCTTGAGCTGATCTCTGCCTCTTGTGTATTCTAGATGTTGGGATTAGATCATCCCCTTGGTCTAAATTCCCCTCTCTGCAGCTGAAAAACTTTTGAGTATTCTTAGCAAACCCTACCCTAGAATCTTAGCTTAGCTTCAGTGCTCTGCCTCTGTGTTCCTTTACAAATGACCCCAAGCCTTTCCTTTATACTTTTCTCATTGACAAATCAACAGCCATGATCAGATCTTGAATCAATGGCTAAGATTAAAAGAAAGCTTGATCCATGTGACTTAAGACAATTTCATCATATGTTTAATTAAATTTACTTTAATTATTTTATTTTCCTAAGTTTTAACTTAGGAAATACATTAAAATAATTAATTAATTTAATATCTCCTAAACCAGATGAAATTTCCCAAATCCATTTCTGGGTCTTGTAGATCAGGTGAACTCTAGTCCTTCCTCAAAATTTGGGATCTAGAGCACAACTAATGCTACCCAAAATACAAAAAATTTCAACACTCCCTCTTAGCATCAAGGGTGTGCTTTGGCAATACATCACACTTATGCATTACATGATTTTGGGCATTGGTTCTGTGATGTTGAAGCTTGGCCTCCTGCCACTCAACTCTGCACTGTTGCTGCCATTATGTATTATTGCCCATGACTCTGCCACTACCACTGCAACTTCTATACTACAACTCCCTCTCAATATGTTGCATTTGTGTTGCTCATAGCACTGCCACTACTGATCTACCGCACTGCAACTTCAGTTGTTGAGAGAAACAACTGAATCTCCTACCCAATCTTTGACAAACAAGTCAAATGGGTTGCATCCTCATCACTGAGGCTCCATAGGCTACAGATCTATGTTGGCTAAAGAATGATTCACAGCTGCAGCTCTGCCTACGTAATCAGACTCCCTCTGCACTACTGAAGTCGCATCAACTCCTTGTGCTGAAATCTATCATGTTGTTGTTGCACTGCATTGTCCCTCTAAAGCCTTATGCGTTGTTGCAGCTATGCACTGCGTTGCTGAAGTCACATCAGCCTTTGCATTTCTACTGCTTCTATGCTCCTACTGCTTTGCTCTGCACTGCTCCTCCCAGCCTTCAGATCTGCCTCTACTTCTGCCTCATCTATGATCTATGCACCCACTGCTCTACTTGTCCCACTACTATCTTAAGGCTGTCGTAGCTCTCTTATGATCCAAGAGATGAGTTGCTCAAGGATCCTGCCTCCATCCATGTAGCTCTTCTACATGTCCATGTCACCCCACCTCTGTGGTTCATGAGCAGTCATGGCTGCATCATCTCCTGGCCCATCATCTGCCACAACTACCTTGGAAGAAGATGCTTCCTTTTCCTTTTTCTTCTCTGGACAATGGCTAGAAAAATGTCCCATTTCGCCACACTGGAAGCACTTGATCTTTGAAAGATCCTTCTTCTTCTTCGGCTGCTTCTTCGATGCCAAGGTTTCATCTTCCTCATCTTCCTTCTTTTTCTCAACGCAGGGTTGTGCTACCTCTTGGTGAATCCGCATAGTTCTTCTTGCCGCAATATTGACCACAAGTTGTCCCAATCTGGGAGGTATGCTCTGCCAAAGATACTTTGGAAAAAGGTTTCCCACTCATCCGTGACTGCATTGAGGGCAGTCCTGACTATCACTGCATCATCTATGGTTGCACCCGTTGCAGTCATTTGATCCCTGATTTCCTGTAGTATGAAGAGGAAGTGTTCCATGTCTTCTCCCTTGGTCATCATGAATGACCTCAATTGGGTCTCCAACAACATTTTCCTTTGGACAAAATTTCCCTCATATAGGGAAGTCGAGGCCTTCCACATCGCGTTCGCTGTCTTCTTCTCATCTACGTGTGGTACAATATGGTCCTTGATACTATCCATAATCAGTTGCTTGGCATGCCCAACAACTTCCCTATGCTTCCGTAGGAGATCCGCATCTGTCGGTGTGGCTAGAGTTTGCTCTACATGGTCTCTTAGATTGTACGCCTAAAGGACAATTAGGATCCTTGCTTTCCAAACTGAAAAGTTTGAGAGGCCCTCTAGCCTATCCTGATCACGCAGTCCATGAGGAGCCATCTCCTTAGAATATGTCAGAACTTCCTTTTCTCTTTGCTAAAGAAATGGATCTAAGGCCCTTGGTGAAACAGGTGCCTTCTGCTCCCTTTGACACTTGATTTCCCTCCTTCGAAACCTACCAAATCAACTATGATTCAGCTTCTTCTTTGATCCTCTGATCAAATTCTAAGTTTCCTTTGGCAAGAAAATTCCTGAGAAGCTTATCTCCTCCCAATATTTGTCACTTGTGCTAAGGCTAAAATCTGAAAAATTTAGATTATTAACCCCACCAGCTCTTCTGAATTTCTGTTGCTTTTATGCAATGTTTTATGGATTTGACAGATTCAAATCTAAATCACACTAGCTGACTTCAGACCAAACCAACGTTTTTTTTTAGTTGCCTCTGCGTAGTAATTGCGTGGGCTTTCTAGGACATAGCACTGGACAGTGTCACCCTTCCCTTTGCGTGAATCTGCTCCTGAAATTACGTTGTCCCTTCAAATCTGCGTTTATGCTGCTTTTACAGTTGCTTTTTGTAGCTAGAATCTTCAATCTCTTCAGCTGGTGACCCTCCTAGATATGCAATTGCTCCGATACCATGTAGAAATTTCTGAATCTTATATCTTATGTAGAAATTATTACTGTTAATCTAGTTAAGCTCCTCCTACTTAGATAAGTTATTAACTGAATAAATTCAAGTTAACATAGAAGCAAAACACATAACAGATCTCTACTAATTCAGATCTAAAATAAGCATATGCACACATTGACAAAGTGACACAATTATTTCTGGACAAATAGTCCTCGGAAAAACCCAATGTGGGAAAATCGGTCTTTGGCCGCTAGAGGGTTCTATTATTAAGAATATTTCTGAATACACAAATCTGGGTTCCAGAACTGGAAAACCTAACAAAGAAAACACTAGATCTACAACTCTCTGGCTGATCTAGGACCAAAATAATGACTGATCCACACCCTCAAATGGGATTTACAGAACTCAGCCAAGATTAGGGCCTAGAAACAACAGCGATGTCTCTGAAATGCACTACGTCAACCTCTGAAGCCCCTGAAAGCCTCTGCGTTAGCTTTGGATGGCCTCCAAACCCTCAGCGTTGCTACGGCAGGGACTGTGTTACCCCAAAATGGGTGATACAGTCACTACGCTGCCCCTAAGGGTCTCTGCGTCACCCCTAAAGGGTTTCCTAAAAGTTACGTTGTCCTTGCTATTGCTGCCTTCCTCTGCAATGTCCTTGAGATGATCTCTACCTCTTATGTATTCTATACCCTGGGATCAGATCATCCCCTTGGTCTAAATTCCCCTCTATATAGCTAAAACACTTATGACTATTCTTAGCAAACACTACCCTAGAATCTCAGCTTAGCTTCAGTGCTTTGCCTCTGTGTGTCTTTACAAATGACCCCAAGCCTTTCCTTTATACTTTTTTCATTGAAAAATCAACAGCCATGATCAGATCTTGAATCAATGGCTAAGATTAAAAGAAAGCTTGATCTGTGTGACTTAAGACAATTTCATCACATGTTTAATTAAATTTACTTTAATTATTTTATTTTCCTAAGTTTTAACTTAGGAAATACATTAAAATAAATAATTAATTTAATATCTCCTAAACCAGATGAAATTTCCCAAATCCATTTATGGGTCTTGTAGATCAAGTGAACTCTAATCTTTCCTCAAAATTTGGGACCTAGAGCACAACTGATGCTACCCCAAATACACAAAATCTCAACAAGAGGCATCCTTCCAAATTGACTCCTATACCATATTTTAGAGTATATCTTTCCCTTTCTAATGAGCCCTTATTTTCCCCCAAACTCCCTTTGGTTGATGAGATAATGATTTTTCAAGTTAAGAAAAATATAATTAATTGTGAGCCAACATGTACTTACCTAACATGTCGGCTTCTCTTAAGAGACGTGTCCCTTCAGTTTTATAATACGAAATCACTATATATATATATATATATATATATATATATATATATATATATATATATATATAGAAGTTCAGACCTTCATTTTCATCAAAAAAAATTCGATCATCAATTACAGTGATACAAGGCACTGAGAAGAGAAGGGTCATAAAGGAGATTAGGATATTTTGTTTGGGCTTTAATACCACTAAATCAGATTGCAAATTCAAGACCTATAACTCAAACCTACAGTAATCACAATACTCATACTTATCTGAAGTTTGCAGTGGACCTATTACAGTGGCTCAAACCTATCTGAAGTTGCACTAGCTCGGATTACAGTGGCTAGGATCTACTTGAAATTTCTGTGGGCTGGACAGACATGTGCCATCACAGAACAGTGACTCAAATTATTTTACAGACCTGTGGTATATTTTTTCTCCTTTGCAGACCTTGTAAAGATTATTGGTGGAGATGTTATAGAGTTATATTTGGATCTGTGGAGGACTTTAGCATTGTTGTAAAAGAAACAAAATTTTAGCCCTGCAAAAGGAGAAGACTTTGGCCTATCAAAAGCCTCAGACCTTGGCCTTCTCTGTGAAGCAGAATCACAGTCCTGTCTTATTCAAATCTGTGATCTCAACCTCTCTCCTCAGCTCATCTTTGGAGTGAATTTAAAGAAAAGTTGTACATACTTTGGAGTAATTGTTAAGAATTTTTTTTTTGAGCAGTTCCTTGGTAATCTTTGGAACAGTTCCATAATAATATCTAGAACTGTCTTATTTATTGGAGCACTATTAGAGCATATTTTGGAGGATAGAGTGTTTGAAATTAGAGTTTTCATGTTAACCTTGAAGCAATCAGTGCAACAATAGTAGCATCTAGTGCCATACTTTAAGGATAAATTGAGATTTATATTGGTGCTTAAGGTCTTTCTTATTGAAGGCATCTTGTTGGGTTTGAAGACATTCCTTGAAGATCTTAAAGATTAGTTTCTGGATCAGCTTTGGTGCAACATAGTGAAGAATCTTGTAAACATCTTGGAGTACCATGAGATCATCATGAGGTGACCTTGGAGATCATTTGGGTGACATGAAGAGCAGTGAAGACACATTCTAAGAGATCAAGGTTGTCATTGATGACGTGACATGGAGACTAAGTGAAGGTATAGCTGAACATTGACATGGCTCGTTGAAGAAGACTTTGGGAGCCGTGAAGAATAACCAAACATATTTTGACGAAGTAAAGTTGAGGGTTGGATTCCAAGAGGTTGGAGCCTGATAGAGACAAGGCCAGTGCCTTCGAAGATAGGGTTGGAGCCCTAAAGGACTAGATTCTTCAAGAAACTAGGTGAGACACTGTACCAGAGATGGGGTTGGAGTCCTAGAGGTTGGTGCCTCAAATTGACAAGGTTGGAGCCTTGGAAATACCAAGTCGGTGCTTGGCACAATACAGGCTGGAGCCTGGAATATTAGAGTCTTCATCTAGGGTTGGAGCCCTATATCATTATTGTACTTTACTTATTGTAAAGAAGAAATTAATAAAAGTATCTATTCCATCATTGTTCATTTTGTGTTCTAAATATAAGTGATCTAACTGGTAAAATTAACAATTGAAAAGAAATGTTGATTCACCCCCCTCTCATTATTTCCAACACCAATATCAAGAAAAAAACTTAGTTTTAAGGTTACACCTGAAGTCTCACTCGTCAAGGATTTACACTAGCTTAATGCCATTATATATATATATATATATATATATATATATATATATATTACATTTGACTATTTATTTTTAAGTTTTTAGAATTAATTGTTTCAATTATTTAAGTTTGACCCAAATATTATTTATATTTTAGTGTTTTGATTATTCAGGTTTGACCTATATATATATAGATATTCATTTCATTAAATATTGTCCTTAATTCAATATAAATAATGACTATTTATTTAGTGAAATCTAACCGTTATACTATAACGACTAAAATGTTTTCTCTTCATCTATTTAGCTTGATGTCGAGATTTGGTTCTTCCTCTTGTCTTGGCGAAGAACCACATTGGATGGTTCAAAACATGTCAACAAAATTATGATCATGTGATTTTTACCAAAAGTTTTTTTACTTTTCAAGTATAAAGGAATCAAAATGAGCAATCTCTCTCTCTCTGCATATATTTTTTATTATTATTATTTATGTGTGTGTGAGAGAGAGAATTTAATTGATAAAATGGACAAAAGGAGGTTAAATAAAGTGTTTTAACACAAAGAAAAACATATTAGAATATTTCTACAATCTATAAGGAGATCAATGTCGATGAAATGCCATAATTATGTCTAACTAAATAATTAAAAACATGCATGCTGAGAATTCCCAATAAGTTGGAAGATACATATATCATTGTCATGCACCTTAGTGAATACCCATGTCTTGGTTGTGAATCTATATTCCTACAAAAGATAAAATTTTATCACACAAAAAGATACAATCATTATAAATTTAGAAATCCCTAGTTTTCCAGGTTGTGTTCAAGTGGTTGATAGTGACTTTCCATGTTAATGGCCAAGTTCAACTCCAATACACAGAGCCCTAGATTATAAATTTTTCCATGTTTGATGAGTTTCATAGACAACATTAATTCAAGAAAAAATTTAGAAGCCTTACTTAAGATAAATCGGAATTAAATCCAAAATTGAACATTAAACACCAATGTTGGCTCATAGATTCAAATACTGAGAGTTACAATTATGATACAATGGTTATAATGTTCTGCATCACCATTATTGTATAACTTCTCCCATACTCCTCAAAATATCTTGTCCTAATCCCTAGGAATTTATATACAATAAGCTAGTCGCATTTATAGTCATCTGTGCCACCTATGTTGTTTTCCCTTTTCCATCCTCCTCAAATTTGTTGCTTCATAATTATCTATATGCATTATTTAATTATTTATGCACGTTTAATATTAAAATGCATAATAAATAACTTTGTAGTTATATATATAAAAAAAAGCATTAGAGTAGTCAAGATAAAGTTGACTTATTTCAATTAACTTGTCTTGAATTTATCATACAAGGATGGATCCCAAATTGAATCTCAACTTGGAGTATTCTTCTATTTCAAGTATGGCTTTGAATTGTGAATTAGTGAATTATAGATAAGCAAGCTATTAACATATAAATATATTCTTTAAGGGCCTAGGTTCTCATTGTATATAGTTGACCAAGTTGAGAAATAATTAAGCTTTCCCCTTTTTCTCTATGAACTTTCCCTTTGAGGGTTTTACCACATAATATTGTGTATCATTTGTGAGTTTGTTGTGTTGCTATGATTCTAGGATCATGAGCGATTTAAAAAATGGTATCAAAGTAGCTTTAGATTAAAATTTGATTATCAATGGGATAGATTCTTGGCTAATCTACAAATCAACTACATGGGAAATTTTCAAATCCATACATTCTAGTGATTTTGGAGCAAAACTCAATAGATATTTGATTTTGTAGTGGGAAAATTTGCTAGGAATGCTTCTCATTTCAATAAATCAAGGTTTGAATGCTCCAACTCTACAAAATTCATTCCTTTACAGCTTAAGGTTTAGTAAATTTTGTTTTGAAACTTCATTTAAAAATCAAATCTTTTTGGGCTATTGCCCTAGTTCTTTTCCAATGGTTCCAATCCCATATTTCACTAGTTCCTTTTCAATAGTTTTAATATTTTTTTGACAAATTATTGGAGGGTTGTGCCCCTTTTTTAAGAATTGAAAATTCATTAGGTGTAAGTTATCTCATGCCTTCATTTGAGATTTTTGTGAAAAATTAACATGAAAATAAAATAACCTATTCTGCGTGGGGTGTGCTTAATATAGGATTTGTTCATAGCAATAAGGGCACCAAACCTTTCAAGTAGTCCAAACGATTCAAACTACCAAAGATCAACAAGTCTCCTTAAGTGACTCATCCCCCATACTGCAACAAGGGATCCAATTCGAAGTAAGATAAACCAACCAACACTTTTTCTCTTTGTAGCAAGGATGGGCATCTTAATACACACTATGAATATTTCATATCTCCCTAATATCCAAAATGTCATCTACCCCAGGACTATTGGTAGTCAAGTTGCCTACCAGTATAGTATTGTCTTCGTCTAAGTTTGTTGTGTGGCCTTTTATTCAGAAAGAGGATCTTTGGTTATTGAACCCCTCCTATCTAGAATATTTAAAGATTGGAAGTGGCCATGAATAAATTCAAAATTCAATAGATTATTTATCACCTTCTCATCCTTCTAAACCTCGTGCTCTTTCCTCTATGGCATGCACTCCTAAAATGAGAGGATTTCATACTCAAGGGCCTCTCATCATAAAATCAATAATAAGAACTTATTTTCTAGTCTCGATGATTGTACAACTTATAGTCCTTTGTCAATGATAATTCCCTTTTAGATATTATAGGAATAGGGAATATAAACCTAAATAATTAGAATATTAATAATGCATTTGTACGCTTATGTTCTATCAAAAAAATTACTTTCAATTTACCAAATCACTTGTTTAGATGGAAACGAAACTAATATTTTTTTCACCGTGATGTTGTTGTTTGAGATCTAAAAGATCCAAATCATGTAATTGCTTCTAGATGAGCTAATGACTCTTCAAGGCTATATAAATTTGATATATTTGAGCCCTCATTGCCTACCATGGTCTTCATTTCTCACATTGATGACTATGAACAAACTATAGCATGACTGTTTTTGTCACTTGAACTACCACTAGTTGCATAAACTCCTAGACTACCAATGATGTGTGGCCTAACCCATACCATCTCTTGCAAAAATGGTGTGTCATAATTGTGTACTAAGTGTCACAAATATCCATTACCATCCAAATAATCTTGGTGAACACAAGCACACCTAGAATTCATTCACAACAACATTTTCACAATTTATTGATTATTAAACTCAATGCACATGGGTTTATTTCATTAAATTCAAAAGTGTCTCTTTCAAATTTTACAACCATTTAATAAAGATAATTTGCATCAATAATGGTGGGGAATATCCCAATAAACAGTTCATTGATCTTCGCTCAACACATGGAATTTAAATGCAACATATTATATCGTACATACAACATCATAATGCTATAAATAAACGTAAAAATCACAACCCCTTGGCTTTGAGTTGAAGCAATCAATTATACTCATTATTTTTAAAACATACTTCTACTAAAATAGTAATGGATCTAACTCCAAAATAAGTTTAATCTAAAGTCAATCATGATGCAAGTCATTCCAAAGTGTTGGCTATGAATATTGGGTCCATATTCCGTATGAAAAGCATAAATAAATGGAGCCTAAAAGTGAACAATGCACATTTGTTGGTTATTCTAAAGATGCTAAAACATATACGATGTTTGTACCTTAAACTTCAAAGATTATCTTTTGGAGAGATGTTCAATTTGATGAACACTCCTTGGTATGCATGCATACATCTTATTTTGTGACACTTTTCTCTTTTTTGTTTATCTAAAACTTGTACCTTTTTTCGATGTTGATCCTTATTTTTTAGGTGACGAACATGCAATGGAGTCACTTTCTCATCAAGTTTAATTTAATGATCTTACACCTCCAAGCTCCCATCCTCAAATGGGTCTAGAAAACAATGGAAGCTATGGGTATGTAGTTGGTGATTCCATTGATTCTCATAGGATTTTATCTCAGCTCCATCTAGTTATATCAACACAAACGAAAAAGCATATCAATGACTAAAAATCCTCAAATTTACATATAAGTGATCCACTTAAATGGTAAAATTCTATGGAAGAAGAAATGCACTCCTTATGAAGTATGACACTTAAGTTTTAATTCAGAATCCCTGAAGGTTGCAAACTTGTTCATCACAAGTGGAGTCTATAAAACTACGTTGTCAATACATGGAAGCATGGAAAAACTCAAGCCTCACCATGTTTCCAAATGTTTCTTTCACCTTGAAGGTATTGATTACTCTAAACAAAATTTCCAAGTTGCAAATATGGATTTAATTTGCTTGTTCTTTCAATTATTCCATTTGAAGGTTGGGAGGCATATCAAATTGACAACAAAATTTCCTTTCTGCATGGGGATCTAAAGGACAAAATCTACATGGAACTTCTCATTTTTTTCTCAAGATGAATCCTTTCTTGTTTTCTATCTCAAGAAGTCACTTTGTGGTCTCAAGCAACCTCCCCAAACTTTGTATGAGAAGATGCATTGTTGTCCTTAAGTGTCAACCCAAGCCCATTATCTACACTAAAAATTGTGAATGGTGACATCCTCATCCTTGACCTCTATGTCAATGACCTACATATCATTGGGAGTAATCACCATAACATCACCCATGCGAAGTTTAGTCATATGATCTAGTTTGAGATGTCTAACTTAGGTCTTCTTCATTACTTTCTTGGTTTTCAAATCCAACAATCCAAAAAGGGGATATTTATTTCCTAGCATAAGTATGCTCTTAAATTTCTTCATAATATTCACATGGAAAACCAGAAGCCCATTCCTGCTTTTTAGTTAGTTGTCAAACTTTATGCCAAGTGTTTAACTCACAAGCTTGATTTAACTTTATATAGTCAATTGGTAGGAAATATGCACTTGACCCATACCTAGCCAAACATCTCACTTGGTTTGGTCTCTCACTTCATATAGATCCTCATGAGACTCAATGAAAGGAGAAAAATGGATCATTCACAATATTCAATGCACTTATCAATCTAGCATTGAAAATACTAGAGGTAGCTTCTCTTCTTGGGTGGAATTTACAAATTTAGATTGGGCATATGATGTTGATGTTTAAAAGTCTAATTTTGATTACACTATCAACCATTTTCAAGTCCTATCACTTGCTCCAACAAAATTAAACATATTTCTCTTCTTTTATTGATGCATAGAACCGAGGTGTTGTTAATATCGATTAGGAAGTTTTTTATATTCAACAATGGATCACAAAGTTTATTTTTCCCCGAGGTTAACATACAACTCCTTGTTTTAACAATGAAAATGTCATCCGCATTGTAAACAATCTAGTTGAACACCAATGCACCAAACACATTGAGGTTTGTACGCATTGCATGCAACAACCTCATCATGATCTTGTTCTTGAATTTCAATTATGTCATTTAAAAGATTGGATCGTGGATATTTTCACCAAGCCACTCACTAAAGGAAATCCCCTTCATCCTCCATCCTTGCTAGGGGTGAATAAACTTATTTTTGTAAGACAATAGCAAGTAATTTCACCCTTCCTTTCCCACAACTCCAAGTCAATCTTACGAGGGGATGTTGGTGCATAATTATGTATGCACGTTGTTTAATTATTTGTGCACAATAATATTAATATATTTACAATTATTACCTTTGTAATTATTAAAAATAAATCACTGGAGTTATCAAGATAAGGATGAGTTACTCCATTTAACTTATCTTGATATCCATACCATTGCATTAATGGATATCAAGTTGCAAAAATCTTAAATTTGGAGCATTCATTTGTTTTAAGCATAGCTAGTTGAGTTATGCCTTAGTGACTTACAAATAAGAAAACTAGTAGTATGCAAACCTCTTCCCTATAAATGACTCGAGTGCTCATTGTAGATAGTTGATTGAATTGATAAATAATTAAGCTTCCCCTTTTGTGTTGTAAATGTTCCACTTTGGAGGGTTCTACAACATAATATATGTCATTTATGAGTTAGTTGTGTTGCTATAATTCTATGACCATTTGCAAGTTTCACATAAAAATATCTACTATTTAGCCGTGGGGCGTTGCATGTGATATAAATATAGAACTCTATACATTTGTTGACAAATGAGATTTTATTGTTTAATCACATGCTTCATCTCATTTTGGATCTCTTAGGTGCAACCCTAGTAACATCAATAAAAATAGATATACAACTCCATACGCTCATTGACAAATGAGATTTTATTGTTGATCACATGCACCATCTTATTTTGGATCTCTACGGTGCAATCCATTGAACTTCAATTAACAAGTTGCCATGACAACTCAGTATCCAACAATTCCAATTCATTAATTGGCTCTATTCCAAGCTCCTTGAAATAAGCCAATGGAATTACATAAAGAATAAGATTGTCCAATCTCCTCAACAATGACCATTAACAAAGCTTAAAATTTAACTTGAAGCCACATCAAATGCACTTTTTTGAACACAATACTACTATTTGTTGGCCACGATCTTCATTACTCATGTCAATAAGACTATTCCTTCCTAGGCAAAGATTAATGTGTTTTTTCCAAGGAAAACTTCATGGGAAAACCTCATGACACTACATCCATTTCATGAACATTGTCCACTGCAAACTTATTGATGTTTGATTACCACATCTAACACAATAGAAACATTGGATTAGGCACAAAACAAAGACAATGAGCCTAGGGGATCGACCCCAAGATTTGCAACATGAAACTCAACACTCCACCATTAGAGTTGACCTATTGAGGTTAAAGATTAATGTGATTATGCTTACACTCACTAAATAACACACTCAATATAAGTTGTTAAGAATGTATGAAATCTTACAAAGTAGGCTATGCATCCTACTTACATTCTTTAGTGCTAATGTAACTTTTCTTAACTATTGCATGTTATTGATGTAAGTAGATTAAATGGGCAAGCTATTCTTTTTTAATATATGAGGCTTTAGTTTCCCTTTTGAATTCTTTTTCTTTCCACAATTAACTAATTAAATCACTGATTAGATTTGAATGTGATCAATATTAAAAGTTTTCTAGGCCTTTTTAGATTCAAAAGAAGCCTCTATTGCATTTCTTAATATCTAAAATGTTGATTATTTTTGGCTTCACTTGAAGCCTTTTAAATAAAAAATAAAGCAAAAAAGAAAAATAATTTATTGCATTCATTTTTTTATCATCATCATGATTTAATATTTTTAATTCTAATTCTAAAAGAAAGCACCATGTCTTTGGTCAAATTTGTAATTTGTGTCTTTTTAGGTTCTCATCCTCCCAAGAAATTGCCTCCACATTTTTCTCTTTGGTCAATTGAGTGTTTTGTTATTCATACACAAAAGACATATTTTAGATTAGCCCATATTTATTGCATCTCAAGTTTTGACTTCCTTTAGTTTCAAATATTGTTTAAGAGGTTTTTACTCATTACATTATAATTATTTTGCTAAGATATCATATCAAATATACATAATAATTTTGATTATGTCTCTATTATGTAAATTAATGACGTTTTTTATTGTTACAACTAGGAAATGCTTGGCTACTATAAAGATTGAAATATTTTTTCTTTATAATATTCCTTGGTGGGTACTCTAGATTTACATCAATTCCTTTTCTAGAATTGTTAGTACTATTTTCTTACTTGTGTGAAGTACTAAAAGAATATTCCTTGGTCGGTACTCTAGATTTACATCAATTCCTTTTCTAGAATTGTTAGTACTATTTTCTTACTTGTGTGAAATACTAAAAGTTAAGCTTATTTTAGTGTCATGAAATTTTTACAACTTATGAAGTATCAGGACTGTAACATATTTTAGGAGTGTTATGAAGATACCTCTATATACCAGTTTTTAAGTTTTCATAATCAAAACCACCATACTATTTATTGTTCATTAGAAATAATGAAGGTCATGTGATCTCTTGCTCCATTGTATACCACAGCAAACTACTAAGACTTCTATTATGGCCAAGTAAATACTGTGGATGGCATGGTATCATTAGCTATGATTTCTTTGTTTGCAAGATATAAAAGAAACACACTATACTAAAAAATGTAGAGGGAAAATCCTACTTGAAATGTAATAAATTTTGCTTTCTCAAACTAAGAGATTAACTCCACAAAACCTACATATTGTGCTGCTTCATATGACATGGATTCAATTGAAACACTGCAACAGAATGCAATGAACAAAATTAAAATACAAACTTCTGTAAACCAAACATGGCAAGATTTCGCCCTTGTCAAGAACGCTATGCTTTGCTTGCAGATGAATACAACATTCATAACCATTTAGGATTCACCCATAATAACAATCTTCACAATGAGTGCATGCTGATTTTAAAGTCTTTTCTCATCTTTGCATGTGGCTTGACTCCTCAGTGCCGTCTCTATTTTCAGTTCTTTTTAATGCCAAGCAGAGCCAAGTGATAGGTCTTCATCAGCAGCATGCAAGAATCCCATAGAAAATCCTTCAGGCCAATGGAAGAACCTGGCTCCTTACATTTGCAATCAATCCCATATCTAATAAAATAGAACCCTTCATCTAAATCTCACAGGCATAGATGTTTCCCTTAAAAGAAAGTCTCTTATGCGTGATTTCTTATTCTATCGAATCATGTATGAACAAATACAAAAGTCTAATGGAAGTTCTTCCTTGAAAGAACTCTGGCATAACTTTATTCTTCCACTGTACAGAAAATACTGAAACAGATCATTACAATGTGGCAAAAGCCATTTGCATTCAGTGCAAGTTAAGAGTGACCATATAGTCAGTTGTTGCATCACAGAGAACTGGAGATAAAGCCAAATAGTCGTCCAACGTTTTAACGGGCAGTTGCAAGACAATTGTGACTTCTTTAGAAGGTGATCAATAATCTTAAATGCAAAAGACTTATCTGATGGTTTGAAACTCCCTGTATAAATTTTCTGCAGAGTTAAAAGGTCCCATAAACCCTCGCAGTTACAAATAAAGAAAAAAATAGAGAATACCTTATTTTCAAAAGAACCTGGCCATTGCACATTTTATAAGGTACGTGATTATTGATTTGTCCGCTAAAGCATCCCCAGTGCTTAGAAGATAAAAACTCCCATCCCAAATCAACCAATCCATGAGTAAATTGACGTCAGCAACACGAGAGACCAGAATATGACCCTAGAAGACACGTAGCAATTTTTTTGCTTTGTTCATATCTTTTTGTGCCTGACTGGAGGGGTTCTCTTCCTGATTCCCTTCATCTGCAAGTTCCTTAGCTATACTTTACATTACCTTCTGCCTAAAGTTTGTTACTTTTGCGGTTGGTCCCCCTTTAAGATCGGACAATTCTTTGCTCCCTTTTCCTTTAAAATATGGCGATTCTTTGTTTCCTTTTCCAGTGGAAACCCAAGCTCTATGGTCCACTGGTTGCTTTCCAGGGTGAGATGATTTGTTACTTAGAGCTTCACGTTTACCATGGTGTGCTCTGCGTACAGCCTGTTGGATTTGTTGCTCATGCTTTTGTAAAAGGTCTTCAATGTTGGCAGATGGGTGCAGCAGAGGTCCCGAGCAGTGAATTCGCTGCCCCTGACGATGAGATACCTGCCAGATTTAACACCAAATTTAAACTCAAACTGCGGAAATCCACAAATACAATAAAATCTTAAAGATCAACCTCTCAGACCAAGTAAAAGAACTCCTCACCATAACAGATTCTTTATTGGCAGGTCTTTCGTCGCTTTGGCGACTTCCTCCACGTGTATCCTGAAGTTGCACATTATCTAAATATTTCGATGCTGTCGGTCTTTGTAATTGAGCTGATTTTTGCTTTGCTGAAGAAACTGGAACCCTTGCATATTCATGTGTGCCAATATCTATTCCATCTAACGTACCATCCTGGATTTGTTGCATCAGAGTACTCAAACTTTTGTTTGGGTGTGTAGCATCACGGTTTCTTCCTACTGCTAGTCTTGAATGATTTGACAAATCAGTTACATGATTTTTTTCATAGATTCTCTCTGATTTTGAGTCAGAAACTATCAACGATTTAGACGGTTGCAAAGATGATCGACCTGAATGTCCCTGTAAATGATCCCTTTTTGGCTTCTTTCCTGATGTTGAACCACTTACATGTGTCTGTGACAATGGGCCAGAATAAGCAACCCCACGAATTACATCATATGCATGTGAAACACCAGTTGTTTCATAAGAATGATCAATAGGCCTTGGAGGATCAATATGCAATCCAGCAGTGTAACCTTCCTTCTGAGTGCTTGATTTTTCACTCCCAATCTTTGAAGCTGCATGGGCAGTCGAGTGCTGCTTCTGCATATAAAATGACTAATTTTGAGAAGCTGTTCTAGGTACATTTTATGTGGAGATTACAAAATATAGGAGTTACAACCATGTAAATCCATCGGAAAAATCCATTAGGATGGACATAAACAAAGTTGTTGATTTGCACACCTTGGAGGGTTACTGCCGGGTCAGTATACCAGTTAAAATCTAGCAAACTAAAAGTTGTAATCATAACACCATATTATAATTCATTTTGTGTTCAATTTCATTCTCCTCCACAACATTGTAATTTTTTCTTCGTATATATCGATGCCATTCCTTTACCCCATATCCTCTAACATTGCACTGTCAATTCCAAAGTTGCAATAGTAGAGAAATTGTACCTGAGTTAATGCTGCTGATTCAGCACCTTCATTTGGTGTTGGACCTGCTCTAGATAGTCGGGATGCTCTCCTTGCTGCCTCAGATCCACGACCTCTCACACCTGCATCTCTTTGCCTAGTCAAAATGACAACTGTGAGTTCTCCATCAAAAATACATCACATTGATATATATTATATATGTCTACAAAGAAATAAACACCTGAGAACTGCAACATTACTATATAATCATATTTGCTTAAAACTTTATGTTTTCATCGATTGGTAATCAACAGAACTCAATTCATGCTTTGAATTCTCTGGTAAGGGAAAAAATTAAATTTGATTTATGCACAAATTTTAGGTGACAACTGATCATGAAAACCAATGTATTCATATAAGAAGATGGAAGAACACAGCAAAGCAAGGGAATATTACAGTTACAGTTAATGGGGGTCTGGAATGTATTACAATGGTAATAACTAGAGAAAGAATAAAGATGGAACACAACACCGTGTAAACTTTTCTTGGGGGACTAAAAATAATAGTGAAATATTATTATGGAGTTATGTCTTCTCTTTATGATATCCCTACTTACCAAAATAAGGACAATGTGTTATATATACACTTCACCAAGTAGGGGGCTTCATGACAGAAGAAGATATTTGGACATGTAGATCAGATTGTCATGTAGAAAACTCATGTAAATGGGGGTCTGGAATGTATTACAATAGTAACTAGAGATAGAATAAAGATGGAACAGAACACAGTGTAAACTTTTCTTGACGGGCAAGAAATGGCAGTGAAATATTGCTATGGAGTTATGTCTTCTCGTTATGCTATCCCTAATTACCAAAGTAATGTAGATATGTTATAGAAACACTTCACCAAGGAGCTTTATGGCAGTATAAGATATTTGGACATGTAGATCAAATTGTCTTGTAGGATGCTCAAGTAAATACACTGTAAATTCTAGCATCATGTCAAGATGAAAAAAGGACAACATTGAAATTAAAAACTTTGGCTACAGGAATTGGAGCATAATAACATTCTTGTTGAAATGCAACCTATTAAGATCCAAGAAAACAAGAAACCAATCCTGATGTCAAAAACTAACATTCAGTTTGTATCTAGTTTTTGAGTGTTGCATATTTGTTTGTAAATACTACCACTTCAGATCAGTGATACTATTTAAAACCTCCTTAGTGTCAATTGTCATAAACATAAATCCCACTCACACAAAGGGAAATTTTCATGAAGATAAGAAATGGATCAAAATTACCACAGATCATACGTTCCGTGTAAAAGTACTTGAGACAGTTAACATGATTCAGGATAGATTATCTAAAGGCAGAAGCCAACTGTCTGGAAGCAACAGGTCGAAATAACAGCACCTATCGAAATTTTCTTATAATGCCTTCCAAAAAACAACGGTTCTTGTCAAGAAACTATAGAGTAGCAATCAATTGTAAAATCATGCCCCTTTTAGAACTAGTTCAGTCCCTTGAGAAAGAAATATACAAGGCAGCCTCAGTCTAAATGACCTTTGTTAACTGCACTTTACTGAATAGCTGCAGGAGATTATTATACACACTTCTGAAATTATACTATAGAAGATGGAGCATAATATGAATGAAAGAAGCACTTGGCCTGGAGTGCAATCTATATGCAAGAAACAATAAACGTTCTACATTTTCATACCTTCTTGTTTCTTGAGCACGTAATTTTGCATCAAACTCTTTGCTCGGCGGGTATTTAGGTAAGCTTGATGGATCACAGGCAAACGGCTCCGTTGTAAAGAACTAAGAATACAATAAGAAACATTAAGAAAAATACAGGTAAGTGTTCAATCCATAAGAGTAATAAATCGCAAATATGAACGTAAATGAGACAACAAAACAAGACATATCCACAATTTTAGAGCTACGAGGATTTGAACCTTCAAAGCATCTAACCTATACTTCCAATGTTGACTTTTAGAAAGTCAAACTCGTTTGTGTTTGTGTGTTTCTGTATGTACAGGTGTATCCAGGCACACTAGCATATGTCTGTCACATCTAACTGCCGTAATAATGGTTGAAGGATATTATTCAATACCAGTTTAAGTTTTAACATTTTTTTACGAATTGTGACTCATTCAATGAACATTTTAGTTTTAAATATGCTCATGTTAGTATTAACTTATTCACTTCACATATGTGTGCAGGAAGCTACTAGATTGCACATACAAATTCTAATCTGCTCCGAGTAATTGTTATGAGCTTTGATTTATCAACTTGAATACCAAAATAACAGGTTAAATTAGAATATATCTTGACAGATTCTATATGCTAAATTATAGCCAACTTTTAACTACACTTAATTATTGTCAACTTTTAACCATGAGTTATGATTAGTCTTGGTCAAATTTTAACCTCAGTTAACCATCTTCAACTTTCAGGAGCAGTTAATTACAGTCAATGATAAAGGGGTGCATGTAAATAAATTCTCTAACCAACAAAATTTGCGCTTATTGCCATTGTTAATCATGAGAATTTTTGGCAAGTTTGGTACTTTTGTTATGTTATGTTCCCAAGTGAAACTTTTATATCAAGGGATTGGACCCCATAACCTGGTGATATTTGTGATTGGCATGCCTAGGAAAGATTAACGTTTACCTAAGTTGCACTAAAATGGATATGGAAATGGACACATAAACAAAGGGGGATCAGAAGCAAATTTTCAGAAATAGCCAGATATAATACAGTGGCCATATATATATATATATATATATATATATATATACCAAAAGAAAAATGAGACAAAGAATTCAGAATTGTCATCCAACTCATGCATAGCTTATCACAGATCACAGCCTTTCAAATAATATAGAGTGGAAAAAAATTCAAGGGCATTATACATTGAAATAATTTTATATTGTTCAATACCACCACACAAGTGACTTAATGATGGAGCCTAGTGGGTTAGCTTAGTTAGTTCAAATGAGTTGTTCGAACTTCCAAGGCAGAGATCTCCAGTTCTAATCCAGATAAGTCCTGTCGAAGAATGTAACTAGTATCGGTCTTGATAATTGTATTTAATGAAAAGAAAGAAAGAAAAAAATTATTGTAAAAGAAATTGACTTACTAAAGCATGGGTTTCATGCTTGGGTCAATGATTAATAGGTCAAAGCCACCATTGCAGGCTTCTAGGGTTTGTGTCAAGAGTCCTTGTCCTTGTCATTATTTAACAAACCTTTCTTGGGCTTTATTAGACAAGAAAGAAATTTATTTTTATGTAAAACAGGTCTTCTAGCCCTCCTCCAAGTCGGCCTCAAAGAAGGACAAGTTGGCCTTATCAAGGGAATTCGACCTCACAGATTCACTATATAAAGGAAGCAACTTGACCTCATTTGGAACACACACACTCGAGTTCGATATATAGTAGTTGGAAGCAGCAAAAGGGTATGAAATTCAAGGAAGAGGAAGAAAACCCTAGAGAAGGAGAAGGAAGTCTTTATCAAGCAAAAGAAGTCGAATTTTCTCTCTCTCTATCTCACACATGCAAAGGAGCTGAAGCCACAAGAAGGCTGAAGTTGCAGACTTGTAGCTAGGCTGAAATTCTAGAGTAGCTGGGCTGGAATTTTGAAGTAGCTGGGCCAAAATTCTAGAGTAGCTAGGCCAAAATTCCGAAGTAGCTGGGCTGAAATTCTGGACTGTTGTTGAGCTGAAGCTGCTAGACAAGAGGAGACTACTAACGTTTGCAGAATCATCTTGGAAGGCTGACTTCATGGAGTTTGGTCTAAGGTCTTGGTCTATCTCAATTTGATTAGTGGAAGAGTTTGATTGGGTTTTACCGTAGAGAGGGGTTTTAGCCCTGGCCGAGTGCCTATATCTGGGGTCTTTGATGTTCATGTTTTGATTTGATGATTGTTCGATGAAAAAAAGATAAAAGAACATAAAGAGAAGATAATAAGAATACAACAATATCACAAGTAATTATCAATATTAGAGAATCTTTCTACCTTTCTGTTTTTTTAACATGGTATCAGAGCTAAGGTGAAGGAGGAAAGAAAAAGGAAACTTTAAGATCTACTAAAAGGGTCAAAGGAAAGGATCATATAAGAAGAGGAAGGTCTATTATATCAAGAAAAAAAGACATGACAATGAAGTCTGAAAAAAGGCTAGAAGGAGCCTCCAACCACATGGCATGGAAAAGGAAGATAGATCTTATTCTCGCTAAGCATATAGTTTTGGATCTTGTTCAATGAAAGTTAAAGAAACCTACAGATGATGTAGGAAAGGAGAAATTCAGGGAAACCAACATCTTGGCCATGAATCTAATAGAAGGTGGAGTGAAGGACAATCTAATCCCATACATATCCGGGAACAAGAGAACCAGTCATGTGCATTGTATTTTCTTCACATTTACACTTTGTAAATTTATAATATATTTTTATTAAACTTGAATACTGAATGATGGATTACAATGCCTTGGGAGGTTCACCTTAATAGGCGTTGACAGGCCACAAGGTTCCTTTTAAAAGTCACGTCTTTTGAATAATAATGTCCTTTCATAATTAATGGACATTTAATTAATTAAATTATTAATCATTGACATTTAATGATTTAACATTTAATTACTATTTAATTTGTGAATATTTATATACGTAGTGTTATGAATATTTATTCATAACATATCCACTATAGATTCTGCTCAAGAAATGCATGAAGCCCTCTCCAAGTTATTTACCATCAAGAACATTAGTCAAATATCTAGTCTCAAGAATGAACTAAAAACAATAAAGATGACAAAAGATGATACTGCGTCATCATATTTTGTAAGGATATCTAGAATAAGAGATGAACTCCAAGCGATTGATGAAGTTGTACCAGAGAAAGATCTCGTAATTGTTGCACTTCTAGGTCTACCAAAATCTTGGAGCTCTTTTGCATCACAAATTAGCAATTGGAAAGACACTCCAACCTTTGAACAAATGTGGAATGCATGCAGTCAAGAAGAAGCCCACGACTCGTTAGTAAGTGACAAAAAAGAGGATGAAGCAAACGACACTTCAAATGCCTACTCTACTCATCACAAGAAGGGAACATACAATAAGTTCAAAGGACCAAAGAAGCAGGTTGATCTATGAAAGATTGAATGCTACAATTGTCATAAGATGGGACACTACAAAATTCAATGTCCTGAAAATCCAAGAAATAAGAAGAAAGAAAGAGAACATGCAAATGTTGTTGATGAAGCTCCACCTAGGAAGAACAAGACTGAAGAATCTGAAGTCAAAAACTTATACTACTAAGTCTCCACTTACATATCCTTCTTAGTCAACTATTTTAAGTTTTGTAATGTTTTCTTTTATGCTTTGATTTCTAGAGTTTGTAGATCTAATATATTTTGTTAGAACATTCTTGGATTGTTCAAGTTGTAGGTATCCCTCAGAAAGACTAGATTAAGAGGGATCCTTCACCACACTAACAAAGATAAGTATATTGTTCTCTGTTTCATCTTTCATGTTTAGTTTCCTCCTCACATCTTGATTTGTCTGTATTATATACTCAACCCTTTATATTCCTTGGTAGGAAAGCTTGCAGAATACACAAAGGTTATAGAGGATACTTCAAAGGATGTACTTGAGTCATGAAATAAGTTCTATTGCAAAGGAAGTCCTTCAAGAATTGATGTTCTGCAAGGTTTGTTGAAGAACAACTCAATGTATGCCTTAAAAGTTTTGCTACAAAAGGGACAATAATTCTCTTTTGAAATTTTCTTTATATTACTAAAATCTCTATGTCTAGGATTTTGAATCATAGAGATTCTTGTTATGGTGATTAATAATTAGATTGAATCTAACCTTACTATACTATCTTTTGTCATTTGTTCAGTTTTGTAAAACCTTAACCTTTAGGATTCACTATAAAACCCTAAGCCTTTTGATGCTAAGGGTATGCCAATGTTGATTATGAAACCCTAATCTTCTTAGGGTTTGTCTAGAATATGCAATGAAATCCTATTTCTTTTGAAGTTAAGGGTTTTGGTATAAATAGGATTTCTGGTATAAATAGGATTTCTTTATACCAAAACCCTAAATTCTTTATACTTCAAATCATAGGAATTCTTTCAAGGCTTCATTCTTTCTCATGGCATCAAGGTCTTCTTGATTATCATCATTCTTATAACATTTTTCATCATGCTCATCATTATCGTCATCTTCAATTATGAACATCTTCAACATCTTGAAGATTATGTATCTGCAAAAATTTAATAGAAAGTACAACCAAATACAAATATACAGTAACATGAAGCCATGTCATTACAATGGAAGTATCAAAACAATCCTAGAAATCTGGAACCACACAAGCCCGATCCGCGATTCCGGATTCCTGATCCACGAATTGAGAAAAGGATCCATTGGGATCCATGGAGGTTTGGGCACGGATCCACGCAGATCGCTAGTGGATCCAGAGGGAGATGCACGGTTCCGTGAGGTTCTAAATTTTCTTTGACTTAAGTTGGGTTGGGGCTTCCCAGACACTCCGAAGGTGCTCCCTTGATGCTCCTTAGATGCTTCCTAGATGCCCTGTCATGGTAATGTTAAATTTTTAAAGTAAAAGAGACATTCTCCTTTATCTTTCATTTTCATCCTTTTACTTAAATTTTTAGCATTACCATGAAATGACTCAGGATGTTTGAGAGTGGTTCCAGCCCCATCGGGCTTCATATGGAGAAAATCGAATTTCATATCCTATTCAAAATTAAACAGACTCAACAGTTTTAAGGAATTCAGGATCAATGAGATTGTGGCTTTTCATTAGATTATATCATGTATGAGGGTATGTGATTGGCATTTAAGCAAGAGCACCAAGCCCTCTATGTGCTTTTGTACCCTAGTGTTGGTGGTGTTAATTGTTGAACTCCTTTGTCATGGCCTTAGCAAAAAATTACCTTTCAATCAAGTCAAAATGATTGATCAAGCATGTTAAGCTTTTTCCACCATATTTTAAGGCTTGGATTAGGTAGTTTGATTAAAATTGGGAAATGTTGACTAATATCCTTGGACAATCGAGGTAGAGGCAAAGGTGAGACAAGAGGAGAAGAATCTAGATTCTAGATGTTTGATGCTCGAATAATTAACCATTGATGTACAATGGATGCCATATCTATCTTGATTTGTATACAAATATGCATGTTTTCATATCTTCTACAACTAGTTTGGTATTTTGGATGTTTTTTTAATATAAATGAAAAAAAATATATATATATATATATAGTAGACAGTTCTGAGACACTCCGCTTCCTAGATTTTTTGGAAATGACGCTTCTGCGTATCCGCTTCCAAAAAACGTCCCAGCTTCGTGCAACATTGGTTCTAAGGTCTTGGTCTATCTCAATTTGATTAGTGGAAGGGTTTGACTGGGTTTTCCCCTAGAGAGGGGTTTTAGCCCAGGCTAAGTGCCTACATATGGTGTCGTTGATCTTCATGTTTTGATTTAATGAAACAACAATAAAAGAAGAACATAAAGAGAAGATAATAAGACTACAAGAATATCACAAGTAATTATCAATATTAGAGAATCTTTCTACCTTGATTTTCTAATTGTTGAAGAATGTAACTAGGTTTGGTCTTCATCAATTGTACTTGAGTCAATACTTATTGTACTTGTCGAAACAATAAAAAAAAAAAATATATATATATATATATATATATATATATAAATGACTTATTAAAGCATGGGTTTCATACTTGGGTTATATTTATTTTAGGTCAAAGTCCCTATTGTGGACTTCTAAGTTTTATTCCAAGTCTATAGGGTTGTTGCAGATTTAAATTGATCCATATTGGGCATTTGAATCATGCAAATAGGTCAAGTATTGAGTAAAATATGATTTATGAAGCCTCCACACCAAGTCAGCTTTAACGTGATCAAGTCGGCCTCAAGCCCAAGAATTCGAGCTCATCTCAAGACTATATATACAATGGAATCGAACTCACTTGGAACCATCTCATCTGCAACACAAAAATTCATCTGGAAGTTGCAACAAGAGAAATTTGCGAAGTGAAGGAGAAGGAATTTCTGGATTCAGTTTTGGGTACACTTATGAGTTGAAGATAATCGAAATTTTGGCACCACTCTCTGCATTTCGAGCTATAGTTTGGGAAATCGAAGTTCTCAAAGTTTTACTGCAACAATTGCTGCAAAGAGAAGAGGTAGTTGAAGTTTGGTTTGCTAACCGTTGCTTCTTGGAGAAGCTGTATTGGGCCTAAATCGAAGTCTTTGAAGCTAGATCAAAGTCTCTACCTCAAGATCGAAGTCCCAAGAAGCAAGGTCAAAGTTCCATGTCAAAGAAACTACATCATAATGCTGCTACTGTTGCCATATTCAGGGAGGATCACAAGGAAGGCTGACTTGGTGTGGAGGAAGTCTGGGTCAATGTCCAGAGTCTCAAGAATCACTACTGAAGGAAGAATTACTGACTGGTTTTTCGCCAAGAGTGGGGTTTTTCCCTGGTGTTAGCCTACATCTAGTGTCCTTGATCTATGTGAATTTTCTTTGATATTTCCTTGATGAACTAATAAGAAGAAATATAAGAAGAACATAATAAGAACTAAAGAAGATCACAAGTAAATAATCAAGAACAAGAGGATCTTTCATCCTTTCTGATTCTCTAACATGGCATCAGAGCTTTGGTGAAAGAAGAAGGAAAAAGGCAATCTCAAGGACTTGATCAATGAGTTATAAGAAGTTCACTATAGGAAAGAAGTCTTCACTATCTTCCAGAAAGATGTCAAACACTATCAAGGGAGAGAACAAACTTGAAGGAGCTACAAATTATAGGTCTTGGAAGAAAAGGATTGACATTATCCTTGAAAAGAACAAGGTCTTAGATTTAGACAAAGGAAATATGAAAAGGCCTACAAAGGAATCAAGTGATGTTGATAGGGTGAAGTACAGAGAAATGGAATTAGTAGCTATGGCTTTGATGGTTGAAGGCATAAAGGACAATCTTGTCCCCTTCATAGCAAATATTGATCATGCTCAGGAAATGTATGAGGCTTTGTCAAAACTATTCACCATCAAGAACATTGGAAAAGTGGCAAGTCTGAAGAATGAACTCAGAACTACTAAGGTGACAAAGGAGGATATCATTTCCTCTTTCTTTGTGAGGATAGTAAGGATAAGGGATGAGCTTCTTGCCATTGATGAAATAGTACCAGATAAAGAACTAGTGATTACAGCCATTCTAGGACTACCACCTTCTTGGGGTTCCTTTGCTTCAACTCTCAACAGATGGAAAGAAACACCCACCTTTGAGGAGCTATGGACAACATGTAGTCAAGAAGAATTAAGAGTCTCCATTGTAACCAACAATGAAGAAGTTTCAAATGCTTATGTTGCTCATCATAAAGGAAGATTCAAGAAGAAGGCACCAAATAAGTAGGTTGATCCGTCCAAAATTGAGTGTTATCATTGTCACAAGATGGGACACTATAGGAGTGATTGCACTGACAACACTAGGAGCAAGCAAAGAGACAAAGATCATGCTAACATGGTTGAAGAAACATCATCCCCCAAGAAAGCAAAGCCCGAAGAAGATTTAAGGGACTTGCACTACTAAGCCTCTTCTCTCTTATATTTCATTTGTATATTTTATCTAGTACAGGTTTAACATCTTCCTGGAAATATATTTCTTTGTTTTATAAGTTTTAGGTTTTCCCTCAAGCTTGGGAGGGAGGCCACAACAACTCCTCAAGATAAGTATCTCATTCCCCCTACTTTTCTTCATATACTTATTTAAGATTTTGATTATATTAAATACTAATCACTTGTCCACCTCTATTCCTTGTCTAAGAATCAATTTGTTGGATGTTCAAGAATCATAGAGAACAAGTCAAAAGGTTTTTCAAAGAATTAAAGGTATGTATTAAAATATAAAGTCTTGTTACTCTCTTTGAAATATCCATCTCGATGTTACTAATTGTTGCTATGTCTAGCTCTATTGAATCCTAAAAGGATTCTTGTTTGGGAGGATTCATCACCTGATGAATCTACCCACCTTATACACCTCTTATTGCTTTTATAAATAGAAGCTTAAGAAGGTTCTCTAGAAAACCCTAACCTAAGGATATGTTGATAACGTGTGAAACCCTAAACCTATTTAGGGATATGAAGAAGTTGCTAATTTGTATTGTCAAGTTTGGGATTTTTATATGATCATGGAACCTCTAGACTTGCTTGAGTTAAAATGATGTTGCTCGAAAACCCAAACCTCTAAAGTCTGATATAATAAGGGTTTGTTTTAACAATGAACCGAAACCCTAGGTTTTGGTTAGGTATGAGAAGCAAAATCCTTGTTATGAAAAGTCCTAGGAATGAAACCCTAGGTCAAAGTAACTACATCAAAGTGCTGCTAATGCTACCAGATTTAGGAAGGATCAAGGCTGACTTGGTGTGGAGGAAGTACGGGTCAAGGTCTAGAGTCTCAAGAATCACTATTGAAGGAAGAATTATTGAGTGGTTTTTCACCAAGAGTGGGGTTTTGCCCTGGCTGCTGGCCTACATCTGGTGTCCTTGATCTATGTGCATTTGATTTGATATTTGTTTAATGAACTAATAAGAAGACATAATAAGAACTAAAGAAGATCACAAGTAAATAATCAAGAACAATAGGATATTTCTTCCTTTCTGATTCTCTAACACTAACAAGTCCTGCTAACCCTCGTTCAACAAGGATACCCTAAAACTTTTTGGACCACACCATTTGTAAGCACAAATGTGTGCAATCTATGTTGAATTTCCACAATCTTGGGTCTAAGTTGTGTCTTAAAATCATCGAAGATACCATACCAAGAATCTCAACCAAAACTACTTTGCACAATGAAAATATAAAGCAGTAAATCACATATGCATGAGTATACACATTTTTTAACAAAATTGTACAATAATGTACAACCCAATCTTTGTTCTATTAAACAAATCTATGGTACACAAGATACAATGACAAACTTCGCTGCAGCTTCTCGATGTCGTATCTTGTCCTGTCGGTCCTTTTCTTTCGTACTGCTCACTAGCTGCCCCTTAGTCCTTCAAAGGAAAACACATAGAGACTCGGGTTGCCACCTAACATTGTTGCAAGTCACTTCTGCTTGGTGTACATGGGCTGATCCAATCTCCTCTCTAGGTTGGCCAATACCTGAGCTCCAATCTGCCAGGCTACTAGTCACCTTTATCCATCAAGATGTTGCACTTCAGAACCAATCTTCACCCCACCTTCAACTCCTCTTCGTCACTTCAAGATAGCTCGTCTAGGTCTACTTTGGGCTATCAACAATTTGCCCTCCACCAGACCAATGATCCCCAATCAATACTACTCTGCAATATCTGCACCGATGAAGACATACCATCACCCAATCAAGCCTCCAAATTGGCTCCTACAAGCTTCCCAACAATCTGATCCAAAATTGGTCCAAAATTACGGACCCAACACCTCAAAAACACATCTCTAGCTCACTATTTGAGGTCCACTCCTACGCTACCACCTAGGCCTGGTTAGAGCATCATTACAATCCCATATCCAGCCTTCAATTCTACTCGGTTTAGCTATTTAGGAGTGTGGTTGCACTTTATTAGGTGGTTGACCTCTCTTGTTGTAATTCTGGGCAGTCTAGCCCTTACCAACACCCTCGGCTTACCCTAAACTTCCTGCGGACTGCTACAACAAGGCACTATAGGCCTACGACAACCTTGTATAGGGTCTAACTCCCCTCTACTTGGCCCTCAAACAACCCAGACTTCCTCTCTATTGCCTCAGCCTCCAAGAACACAGCCTCGACCCCCCTTTCTGCACTTCGACCTCCTCAAAATGCCCTAGAACAGACCTCAACATCCTGTGCTTGTCCTCCTTCTTGGTTGTGACCCAAAACAATGAAGTTTACTCCTTAAACTTGTTGCTCACATGTATAAGTGTTGCACAATGGATGAGGAATAGTCCTCACATTTGCCTTGTATATATACCATACACAAGGGCTCCTCCAACATCATCTTTAGGGGCCTCCAAGTGTCACATGCCTAACATAACCTTAGGCCGACCTTGATACTTATGGCATCAACCCCAAAATTAACTTCAAAAATTCATATCTCCACTTCTACAACTTGGAATCGGATGATTCTCGTTGTGTTAGATTCATCTCACCAAGAGATATCATCCTTATCCATCACATGTAGAAATGTGTTCATGGAAATGAGCCAAACACGATTTGGTGCAAAACCTCATGCTTGGGTTTGAAGCCCACAAGCAACTATTGTGGTGCTTTGCCCTCCAAAACCTAAACCCTAGGGCTTGGAGTACCTCCCAAGCTACTAGAAAATCAACGCTCCCTCTTAGCGAGGGAGGTACTTCCAAGACTAGGAAGTAACTCATCATCATCGTCACTACTTGCAACGCTCACCCAACTCTTGGCACTCACAATTGCAGCAATCACTGTTCTGTGAACTACACCTCTCTCGAAAGTGTCACTTGTGAAAAAATTTTGAATCTTAATTACAAAAACCCTATTGTTAAATTCTTGATTTACTTCTCCTACTTACATAAGTTATTAATCTGAAATCTTCAGCATTAACATCGAAGTAAATACATTAACAACCTACACATAGAGATCTAAATTGAATAACATGATCAATGACAAAGTGACACACAAGGATTTTCTGGACAATTGTCCCCGAAAAAACCCAATGCAGGAAAACCAATGCTGCTAGCTTATGGAGGGTTTTTATTATTAAGCAAATTCTAAGTACAACAGATCTGGGAACCAAACTAGTTAACCCGACAGAGAAATAAATTTGCAGCAATACCTCTATTCTGGAGATAGAAAAACTGACCGATTCACACCCTCAAACGAGATTTATAGAACTCATCCTTTTCCGGCCTCTAGAAACCCCAGTGCTGCTCTGAAGCCCTCTACGTCAGCCCTGCTGGCCTGCGTCAGCCTCTGCCCTGCTCAAGAAGGGCCTGTGTCACCCCAGACTAGGTTATGTTGCCCCTGCCTTGCACTAGTTGGGCCTGCGTCAGCCCTCCTAGCCTCCTACTGCCCCTGTTGGGCTCTCAGCTGCTCTGCATAGCTGCTACCTCTGTGCTGCCTTGGTCTGCTGCTTCTCTGCCCTCGTTGTACTCTTGGCTTGGGACTAGACCAATCCCCTTGCCAAAACTGTCCCTCGCTGCAGTTGAAACACTTTTGAAATTCTTAGAAAACCACACCCTAGAATTATAGCTTTAGCTTTAGTGCTCTGCCAGTGTGTGTGTTCTCCAACTAACCCCAAGCCCTCTTCTTATACTTTTCTCATTGAAACTTCAACGACCATGATCTAATCTTGAATCGACGACTAAGATAAGAAAATGCTTGATCCGCATCACTTTAGTCATTCTCATCACATGTTTAATTTAATTACCTTTAATCTTTAATTTTCCTAAGTTAGACTTAGGGTCCTTAATTAAAAATATTAATTAATTAAATATCTCTTAAACAGGATGGAATTTCCCAAAATTCTTTCTAGGTCTTGGAGATTTCATGTACTCTAGTCCCTCCACAAAGTTTGGGAGCTAGAGCACATCCGATGCTACCCCAACACCCCAAAATCTCAACATCACTATCACTACTGGAAGCATCCTGCTTCTTCTTCTTCTCCTGTATCGCTTTCCAATCTTTCCATTATTCCTTCTTGGTAGGATGTGGAAGCACCCTTGCTCCCCACTGACCACGAGCTCTTCTTGGGCTACAAAGTCTCCCTCTGAATCTGCAAGCTCTTGCTAGAACTCGACTCCCTCTGAGCCTCTGGAAAATGGACCTTCTTCGCTAGAACCTGTATCTTCCCCTCTAAAGCCTGCACATGTTCCACCTATTTCTCATGGTCCATAGGCTTGCCCATCAGCCTATATAGACCATGCTCTCTAAATCCAAGCACGATAGCAGCGGAGCTAGAGCTTCTAGGCCTGAGTCTTGCCTTCCCATCCTGGAACAAGACCTCAAACCCCTTCTTCTCAATCATCGAGACAGAAATCATGCTATATCTGAGTCCTGGTACAAACAATACATCCTGGACTCGCATCACTCGACCTGTCTCCATCCTGAATGGCACAACACCCAATCCTCGGATCTCCAACTGACTCTTGTCGCCCAACACCATGTGCAACTTCGAGTCCCATTCAGCCAGAGTTTCAAAAACTCTTGTGGCCCTTTCATATGCTTCGTCGCACCATTGTCCACATACCATCCATCCTCCTTGATAGTGCCCTACGAGAAATGAGAGATCATAGCAAAGTCCTCCTCCAATCTCCTGGAGAAATCATCTATCTTAGCTGAAGTGGAAACACTGACGACCTGCTTTCCTTTCCTCTTCTCATAATCTCCCTTCTTCATCAGTCATCTCGACGAAAAATGACCCATCTCGCCACAGTTGAAGCACTTGACCTTACTCAAATCCTTCTTTTGCTTACCCTTCATTCGTATTGCAAGTGCCAAGTCCTCATCTACCCTCTTCGTTGGATGAAGATCCTTGTCTCGCAACTCTTCTTGAATGAATTCGTCCCACATCTTATTCCAGTCTGGCAATTTCTCTCTGGAAACAATCCCTTTGATGAAGGGCTTCCATTCCTCGGTGAACCCTTTCAAGGCAATCCTCACCATATCTCCATCCGAAATTTTCACACTAACAACAAGCTCATCTCAGACCTGAGACAATCTCGTCAGATACAAAGTCACTCCTTCACCCTTTATCATCTTGGTGGACTTCAACTTATCCTCCAATACTAGTCCCCAGTTCTCATTCTTATTTTGAAACAAATTCTGAAGAGACATCCACATCTTATCAATAGTGTTCTTCCCAGACAAATGAGGTATTAGGGAATCCTTCACACCATCTAGGATGAACAATCTCGCCTTCGTATCCAAATCTTCATATATTTCCAACTACTTAGGGTCTTTTGGCTTCTTGATTGATTTCTCGGCAAAATCCCAAATTCTGTTGACCTGCAAGACCAACCTGATCCTTTCCTTCCAAGGACTATAGTTGGACAACCCCTCCAACCTGTCCTCATACCAGAGACCTGACTACAACTTCGACATTGTCACCTACAATGTGACCAACTCCCTCTCACACTGTACTTCGTTGCACACAACTCTGATTTACTGACTTCTAAAATAGCTCAGACACCCTCTGATACCATGTTGAATTTCCAGGATCTTGGGTCTAGGTTAGAGTCTTAAAATCACTGACGTTACCAAACCAAGAATCTCAACCATAACTACTTTGCACAATAGAAAATATAAACCAGTAAATCACATATGCACAAGTATACCCAATTTTAACAAAATTATACAATAATGTACAACCCAATCTTTGTTATATTAAACCAATCTGAATAATACAACAGTCTATGGTATACAAGATATAATGACAAACTTCACTGCAACTTCTCGATGTCGTATCTTGTCCTGTCGGTCCTTCGCTTTTGTACTGTTCACTAGCTGCCCCTTAGTCCTTCAAAGGACAACACATAGAGACTCCAAGAGGGCCGCCACCTAACACTGTTGCAAGTCATTTCTGCTTGGTGTACATGGGTTGATCCAATCTGCTCTCTAGGCTAGCCAATACCTGAGCTCCAATCTACCTAGCTATCACTCACCTTTGTCCATCAAGGTGTTGCACTTCAACACCAATCTTCACCCAACCTTCAGCTCCTCTTCGTCACTTCAAGATAGCTCGTCTAGGGCTACTTTGGGCTATCAACACGCTACCCTCCACTAGACCAATGATGCCCAATACTACACTGCAAGATCTGCACCGATGAAGGCTTACGATCACCCAAACAAGCCTTTGAATTGGCTGCTACTAGATGCCCAACAATCTGATCCAAATCTGGTCCAAAAGAAGAAGCTCAAGCACTAGCAAAGTATATAAAGGGGGAGATAAGGGCTCAAAGAATCCTTATAGAATCAACAAGGATTCTCTCAGCTCTTATGTAGTAAAATTGGAGAAGTCAAAAAATATCTTTGACAAGCTAGTAGAATTATTCTCCATAAGCACTGCAAAAGAAGTGATATCTTTGAGAACCGAACTATATAAGATGAAGGTATCAAAGGAAGAAGGGGTAGCCTCATATCTTATGAGGTTGTCACAAATACAAGGCCAATTGTTACTTAATAATATACACTCTTAGATCTGCTACAGTGGTTTTCCCGCATTTGGTTTTTCCTGAGACTTAGTCCAAAATAAAGGTGTCATATGTGTGATTGTTCTTTGCTCAATTTCCTTGTTTCATAATGATAAATTATTAAGTGTAGGTTGCTTCAGTAACTTACTTCAATAATTCGTGAAGAAATCTGAATTAATTTGTAATGTAACTTACAAAATAGGAGAAGTAAATTCAGCTGGTTGCAGTAGGATTCCTGAGATTGTTATATTTAGGGATTTTCACATGGTATCAGAGCATTTGATGTGAAACAGGAAGAGTAGATCTGAGCACTGAAGTGAAGGCTGAATTGTTGCAGCAACAACAAATCGAATCCCGAGAGGGATTGCGCAATTCTAGCCAGGAGGGCTAAATCTTCGAGCTTGTCTCTCTCTGAGTGAGTCGACAGAGAGGTAAGACTTCCAGATCGAGATCTTGTCGAGGTAGAGGGAGCAGTGCAGAGCCTTCACGCAAAGCTAGAGGGACGCAGTTTTTCTACAAGTAGTTGTTGGGCAGGGAAGCGTCTGAAGAAGAAAAAGAGCACACAACAGGGAATTCTTCCTTAGTGAGTTCCTTGCCGAGGAATTCAACATTTTTCATTTGTTGGGCAGCCAAGGAGCAGCAGACTACGTAATCTAGAAGGAAAAGATCAAATTCCTCCTGGATTAAATGATCTCAAGACGTTTGTGGAAAACGTAGTTATTGTGCCTACAAATCCAGATCAGAACAAAAAGTACAAGTCCGATATGGCAAAGGCCAAGAGACTTATCCTTGATGGTGTCAAGGATCATATAGTCTCGCATATAGCTGGCAAGAACACAACCAGGGAGATATGGGAGGCCTTGGCCCTGCTATACGAAGGAAATTCCAAGCAGCGGAAGATGTACTTGGAGCAGAAGCTCCAGATGATCCAGATGCAGAAGGGGGAGAGCATTAATCCATTCTTAACGAGACTTCAGGAGATTCGAGACCAGATGGTAGCGGTGGGATCTACCCCAACTACTGAAACAATGGTAAGGTTGGCCCTTAACGTAGTCACCGAGGAGTGGCAAGCTTTTGTCCAAAATATCTTGGGCAAGGCAATGCTTCCTAGTTTGGAGCAGATGTGGGAAACACTTCAGGAGGAGGAGAAGAGAAAAGATGTGGTCAAGTGCAAGCTTGACAGTAGCAGCGGAAGCAGATCGACGAATCCGGAGGAGGAGGCGAATGCAACCCGCGCATCGAAGGGGCAGCAAGGGCAACAAAAACAAAAGAGAGATGTTTCAATGGTGAAATGCTTCAGATGTGGTGAGATGGGCCACTTTGCATCACAATTTACTTTGAAGAAAAAGGACAAGGATGAGAAGCACGATCCAAAAGTTGCAGCCGCAAAGATCGAGCACGATGAATTTGCCATGAGTGCCCACGCATCTCCAGGAGGGAAATTGGGGCAATACCGAATTGTAAGTTCACAAGAACTTCAGTTGTGCAGGATCCTTGAGGAGCCCACCTCTTGGATAACAACTTTGCTACAGGTGCCCATGATCAGCAGTAACGGGATGGAAGAGTTTTCAATGGGAGCCAACGAGTGATGGAGCGACAGTTGCAGTGAGTAGCAACGCCTACTTTTGAGTAGCGCAGAGCAGAGAAGCAACAACGTAGTGCCAAGCAGTAGCAGCGCAGTGCAAAGCAACAACAACGCAGTGCAAAGCAGCAACAACACAGTATTTCAGAGGGACAATGCAGTAGCTATCAGCAGTAAGAGCCTTCAGCACCAAGTTGCATCCACTAAACGCTTGTTTAGTTTTTGGTTGATTTCAGTTGCTTCTCTCAGGAACTGAGTTGCAGTGCATATGCAATGTTAGCAGTGGCAGTGCTAGAAGCATAATAGATGCAGCATTTGAGGAGTTGTAGTACGGATGCAGCAGTGTCAGTGGCAATGTCATGGGCAACAGTACGGTTGCAGCAGCAACGCAGTGGTTGGTGGACAACTTGTCAAACATCAACAACGCAGAGGATGCTTTAGGGTCAGAGCAATATGCAACAGGCATGTTGTTAGAGCACTTTCCTTGTTACAAGGGAGCGTTGATTTTTGGTAGCATCGGAAGTGCTAAGTCTCAAAATTTGTGGAGATGCTTAGGCACTAGTATTCCAAAGAACCTAGAAACCGTTTGTGAAAGTTCCACTCAGAATATGTTTGATTGTAAAAATTAATTATTTTAATGGGGACCCTAAGTCTAAACTTAGGGAAATTAAATAATTAAAGGGTATTAATAAAACAAAGTGAAAATGATCTAGAAAAACCGAAGAGCAAGTCAAGTTATAATCTTAGTCGTTGATTAGAGATTTAATCTCGATCGCTGATGTCTCAACGAGAAAACTATAAAGTGTAATATTCCAAATTAGCAGTCACCTAATTGGAATATTAATTTCGATTTATTTTGGCATTTCCTAATGTTGGGCAGAAATAAAGTGGGTAGGGGACCCACAACTAATAATTCAGACAAATAAAGTCTTTTCCTAAAGTCCCTATGGGAAAATTGCGGCTCTAGTGGTGGGGTCAAATTGGCCTTAGGTGGCAGCATAGAAGAGCCACGAAAAGGACAGTGTGGGATTGGCTAAAGGAAGGCATCACGTGATTGGTCAAGGAAAAGCAGTGCAGGCCAAAGTGGGACCAAAGGCATACGTTGGGCCTCAATGGATAAAAGGAGGAAGGGAAGACTCAGTTGGCATTCATTCATTCAGCTGTTTTCTTCTTGTCATTTTGACAGAGCATGCTTGAGCCGTAGAGCCAAGTTTGCAGTGTTGTTTACCACACGAGATCTTCAAGCGGAGACCTCAACCTCTGCCTCGGGGGACTTCGAGTGCCCGCTCAGGAGAGGAGTTCCACCCTTTTGTGAGGGAATTTTCTACCAGCAACATCAGAAGGAAGTGTAGCCATTTCTAGACTGCGTAGAGGAGCAGACTGCGTAGTGGAGGACGCAGTGTAGTGAGGAGTTTGAGTCAGGAGGTTGGAGAGAAGGGAATTCTCATCAGGAGATTTGGAGGGGAGGCTAGCCACCTCCTACCAAGGTTTATTGCAGCATTTCGGAGACATTTCTAAGCAGATTCTTCCAGTGGTTCGATTGCCCCTAGCAGATCATTATGCCAAGCCCAAGAGGGCCAATTTCCGAAATCAAAACTAGGACAAACCCTTTCTGGGTTTTTCTGGGTTTATTGAGGAGAGGCCAAGATTAATTTGGCAAAATTTTATGGGTAGAATTAAGAGAGAAAACCAAGATCCCAACTCAGCCAACAGCTAGAGAAGCTAGGGGAAAATTATGCAGAAATTCCGAGGTCAATATTTGGCAAAATCCTTACTGGGTTATTGTGGGTTTCTTGAGCAGAGACCATGGTTAAAAGCTCGGAATTTTCTGAGCATTATTCCAGGCCCTAGCAGCAGATTCAGTGGAGCAGCAGCGACATTTTTAGGCTAGGTAGCACAGAGATAGAGCCATGCAGAGCCACTTCCAGTGGGAGATTTACCTTGGGTTTGAGTTGTGCTTCAGTCTGCTTTGAGCACCCAGGTGGAAGCTTTCCAGCATCACTATTGTACTCATTCCATTCAATTTAATAAAATGGCTCAGCAGTTATTTTTGGCTCCAGTTTACATGTTTTGATGATGTATTTTCTGTTGCCGTAGTGTTTAGTCTATTTGCACTTTTATTACTGTTAATCCCAATTTGGGATATTACAGTGGTATCAAAGCTCTGATACCATGTAGAAATTTGACCCCCACTCCAATTATCAGTTTTCCTTATCACTCCATGCATATAGTTTTAAATCTGAACATGACATAAATACTAAAATCTAGAAATGATTGAAATTTCTGAAAACAAAAATTTGGAGATTTTTGCAACTGCTGAAAATGTAGAAATAAAACACAGGGAAAATATGACAATGATTTTTGGTCAATGTGACCCTGGAAAAAAAACCCCTACAACTCTTGGGGAAAACCAGTTTGAGAGCTCTTCTTTATTTTTGAAAATGATTTTACAGAGAAACTTAAATATACAATAAAAATTTCAGTAACCACAAAACCTCCAGCTGCTGTACAGACTGTTGAAATGTCTCCCTCCTTCAACTTCTCACCACTCAGAAATTTTCTCCTTGCTCTCATTCTCTTTATCTCAATAGCTCATGAAAGATTGAAGTATATTTTCCTCTTCTCCTCTCATTTACCCTAATTGACCTTTTGGGTAACCCTAAGATCTAATGGCTAAGATTCATTTAGATCTAGGGATCAGAATAAATGTGCATTTAATTCTCACTTTCTATTTTTTAACTCACCCACTTAAATAAAGGCCTACATAGCCTTTTATTTCCATAGTCAATTTTTCACTTTCTAATTTTTCATTGATTTTAATAAAGTCACTTTAAAATTAGAACGTAACACTCCACTTAGCCTTTTACTTGTCCTCGGGTACCCAAATTTTAACACTCCCTCTTACTGAGGAAAGTGTTCCTCACCAAGGTTACTTGGGAGCGGGAGCGCGGAGCGGGAGCGAAGCGCGGAGCGCCATTTTTAAAAGTTTCCGGGTCCGGAGCGTTTTCGGGAGCGTTTTTATATATATATATATATATATATATATATATTTTTTAATATTTTTTATATTTTTTATATTTTGATGCATATATGTCAACAAAAACATGTAGAATGATGAATTAGACATAAAAAAACATAAAAACATAGATTGAATCATATAACATCAATCATCTAGAAGTTATAATCTTCATCAACCACGCCCACGAGTTTGAAGCAGAGAACATATTGACTCTTGAGTCTCGCAAATCATCAATCTGAAGGTTTCAAGCTTTCAAAATTCAATATATAACATTTATCATCATTGATATATAACATTTATCATCATTGATTTCAAATTTCAATATCTAACATTTATCATCATTGATATATATATTATAACATTTATCATCATTGATTCATTGATTTCAAAATTCAATATACATTTATCATCATTGATATATAACAGGAGCGGGAGCGCGGAGCGGGAGCGAAGCGCGGAGCGCCATTTTTAAAAGTTTCCGGGTCCGGAGCGTTTTCGGGAGCGATTTTATATATATATATATATATATATATATATATTTTTTAATATTTTTATATTTTTTATATTTTGATGCATATATGTCAACAAAAACATGTAGAATGATGAATTAGACATAAAAAACATAAAAACATAGATTGAATCATATAACATCAATCATCTTGAAGTTATAATCTTCATCAACCACGCCCACGAGTTGGAAGCATACAACATATTGACTCTTGAGTCTCGTAAATCATCAATCTGAAGGTTTCAAGCTTTCAAAATTCAATATATAACATTTATCATCATTGATTTCAAATTTCAATATCTAACATTTATCATCATTGATTCATTGATTCATTGATTTCAAAATTCAATATACATTTATCATCATTGATATATATATTATAACATTTATCATCATTGATTCATTGATTTCAAAATTCAATATACATTTATCATCATTGATATATAACATTTATCATCATTGATTCATAATTTCATTGATTTCAAAATTCAATATATAGCATTTATCATCATTGATTCATTGATCACCATATAACTTTCATGAAGCATCATATTCATAATTCATAATGACTTGTAAACAGTAAACTTATAAATGCCAACTTCAAAGTTTCACCTTTCAAATTCAAACTTCAAACTTAAATTGTCATTAAAGATTTAAATATATGAAATCAGTAGCAAGTCAAGTTTCAACTGTTCAACTGTCAACAACAAATAGAAAATAGTAAACAACAAATATATTTTATCTGGCTGGCCCCTTGCCACGCCCACGAGAAATGTCTAATTTCTGTGAGCCACGAGGAACTATTGGTCTTCTAGTACTCTCAGGAGTACCATGACCACGACCAGAAGCTGGAGGCTGGATCTGCAAAGGAACAATAGTGTGATATCGAGGAGTGGCACTGGCACTGGCACCCGCACTGCTACCAGTAGATGGTGGGACTGGCCCTGTGTGTGGCGGTGCTGCTGATGCTTCATCATCATCCCTATAAAGTTCTGCTTCCAATTCTTCTAGATGTAACGTGTCGTCCTCCAAATTATCATCCTCTGGGTTGTTGTCCCAGACTCTGTATGATTGATCTTCATTTGCCCGATCACAGTAATGGCTCAACAACCTCAAGTTATAATGCACATAAACCAAGCTTTCAGCTCGGTTTTCATTCAGCCTGTTTCTTCTCACATTGTGTATAAAGTTGTAGGTGCTCCAACACCTCTTTGCAGAAGAAGTGTTCACAACTTGTGAGAGAACTTTTTTAGCCAACTTTGGCAAAAGTCCCATGCCGCCATATGCTTCCCACCATGTGAGAGCATCGAATCTGTCCCTGTCTTCCATTGCATGGAATGAACTAAAGTTAGCAGTGCAACTGAAGTATTTGCCTAATTCAAGGCGCAATTTAGCACACTCTTCCCTGTCAGGTACCAATTTGTCCAATGCCTTCATGTACCCTTCTTGTACCTCTGGATCTGTGTGAGGTTTCACCCTAACCCCACCTCCAGGTGCAAGTTGGCCCAACCAAGATGGAGAGTAATATTTTGGCGTAAGGATATATGCCAAAGCATGTAGTGGAACATTGAGTTTATTCCACCGTGCACACACACAGCCATGAATCATAGCATACAAGTTGGGATCATTATCCTTAACAATATCTTTTATTTGCCCCAACATGTTATCCATCTGCTCATAAACCTCTCCAATCACTGGTTTATCAGTATCTGCAAAGCGAATCATGTTATAAATGGGCTTGGTAAAACTCACAATTTCCCTCATACGTGCCCAAAACTGAGGGTCAAGGGCGGTCTCCTCCACATGTTCAAAACTTTGCCTGTCAACCACTGTTGCCGCCCTGTCCTTTAATAGCTGCCAATGTGGGCTTGATACCATTGCAGCTAATGACTCTCTTACCTTCAAAAGGCGCCTGAAGGTGAGGTAATAACTAGCAAATCTAGTTTTTCCTATTTTCAACAACTCCAATTTGGAGTGAGTACGGAAAAGCCCATGGGTATTGCTATGATTTGTAATAAATTTGATCATTTTCTTACCTCTCTTGTACAAATCACCAAGCCATTTGAACTGATGTTGTTTGTTTTTTATGATATCATGCATCAAAGGTTCATTGTGTGAACCAAACACCCAGACCAAAAAATGTTGGGGTATTTATCCTCAACAATTGCTCCTGCTGCCTTACAGTTAGCAGCATTATCAGTGATGACCTGTATCACATTGTATGGCCCAGTCTTTTCAATTATATCAAGTAATGGTTTCGCAATGTTAATGCCGGTTTTGAATTTATCTGAATAATCATAAGCTGCCAGGAAGACTGCACCACTAACCGACACAGCCAAAACATTTATCAATGGTTTTCCTTTTACATTGGTCCATCCATCAGAGACAATGGACAGCCCATGCTCATTCCATGAACCTGTCATTCTAGCCAAAGAATTGTTTATTTTAGCTCTTTCATGATCAAGACCCACGGTTCTGGCCTTGTCATACCCAGGGCTTTTGTATCCTTTGGGAGCATCATTAATGGCAGAAACCATTTCATGCCAATAAGGTGAGCGAAGAACATTGAATGGCACCCCACATGCATATAGAAACCGGTAAACTTTTGAATCCACATCATTCCTACACCCTTCGTCTAGGAAATCGGATATGGTTCTACGCCTTAATCCAGTGCCATTGCTTCCGAAACCACTGGCATGGGTGGAAGTTGAATGTGTTGGGCCTGAATCAGCGATACCCTTAGATCTTTTAGATGATCTCTATATGGCAACCCCCTCTTCCTTCCTATATATCTCTCTCTGTGGTGCTGGCACATAAGTACAAACTTTGATTCCAAAATTTTTAGTTCCATCTCCTGGCATTATCCCACAAAGGTGCCTTCTCAGACGGGTGTATGAACCATGGTATTTTTTATTGCAATGGGGGCAAATAAATTTAGTGGTTCCACCACCTTTCCCTCCTTCTTGTTTTTGAACATATTTCCACAAAGGATATTGGTCTTGTTTAGTTGGGGATTCTAGGTTCTCAGGGTCTCCACTCCCCACTTCCTCCTCAGCATAATCCTCCTCTTCAGGATTTTCTTCAGATCCACCATAACCCTCCTCTCCATCCTCCTCTTCTCTGATTTGTCTCTTTCTTCTAGCACTCTCCAACACCATTATCACAAAGAAAGGAACCAACATGAGGAAAATTCCTAGCCATATAGCCATGATGGAAACAAGTTTCAAGTTTCTAGAATCTAGCCTGCAAAACAAATGGAAAAATGCCAAATGGGAATAGGAAATGCAACATAGGAAAAAAACAATTCATTTTAAAAGTTTTAAATCCAATAAAATGCAATAATTCAAGAAAAATTCAAGTTTTTCATTTTCAAACAATTTAACAATCTACAAATTCATCCTAGAAAATACAAAATTGGATTAGAAGGCCTACCTCTTTCTTGCAATCCTCCTGTCAGCCTTGCTCCTTGCTCTCCTGTCAGCTTTGCTCCTTGCTCTCCTGATTCCTGTCAACCGGTCCTTGCGCTCTCGGCTCTCCTTCTCGCTCAATCTCAACTCAACAAACAATAACTAACAATGACTTGAAAAATAAACCCCCCCCCCCTTTTATAAAAATCGAATTTTTTCATAAAAAAAATTCTGCGCGGCGGGGAGGGTTTTTTTTGCCGGGGAGCGTTCGGGAGCGAACGTTCCCCGAACGCTTCCCGCGTTTAAAAAACTCTCCCGAAGCGTTTTTTAAACGTCGGAAGCGCTCAGGGAGCGTTCGCTCCCGAACGCTCCCTGAAACGCTCCCGAAAAAACAGGGAGCGTTTTT
>CM076581.1:1109982013-1110156555 GCA_034641835.2 Pinus albicaulis
AATGAAGGAAGAAATAATTCTCAAAGACACTCTTGAAGCTGAACTTACAAGATTATTGATCGAGAGAAAATGAAAGGACACTAGTTTGCGACCACTTTCCAAGACTTGAGATCATTGAAGACTCCATATCACCAAGGCTTACAGAGGAGTGAAGGAGAGATTTTTCATGAAGACACTTAATTCTCAGCAGCATCAATGGCTTGAAATTTCCACATTATCAAGTAATCCATTTCAGCAGTGTCATTTCATGTCACATCATGAATGGTCACGTCACCACATCACTATTGTATATCATGTTCATTTTAAACAAATGTATTGTGAAGTGGAAGTCCAAATGGCACACATGAATTTAAAGAGTCATGTAAGTGGAAAAGTCATGGGAAGTCAAACAATCATGAGGGTAGTCAAAGAATCACCCTTGGTTGTATATACTCCCTCATTGTATGAGCAAAGGAATTTTCATCTTGGCTCTACCAACAAAGCAATAGAGAGAATGTATATTTCTTTTGTGGAGCAAGGAGTGGCTCCAACGCTCCACTATTGGAGCTAGTGATATTCATTGTATATATGTGTCTCGGGACTTTTACTTAATAACAAAAGCCTACAAGGCCAACATGTTCTTCATGCATGACTTATCAATGTTTGTAAGACTATTATGCATATTTTCATACTTCATGTTCACTTTTCACATGTACTAAGATATTTGAACTATTTCAGTTATTTTAGTGCTTATCTTGTTTAGAATGTGTTGTGATGGTTGTAACTATTCTCTCATCCTTGTGGGATATTCCGTAGGATATTAGAAAAATATTTCTCATATTAATGTGCATGCAATTGTTGTCCCATCCTTGTGGACTATTCCATAGGATATTAGACAGATCTTTCTTTAGTTGTTGTGTGTGTAATGATCGGCGCATCCGTTGTGGACTATCTTGATAGGTGTCAAATAGAATCCTTCAGTTCACGTGTGTCTCTTCTTGGATGGTACTATTACCTCTCTCTTACAGGCTCACTTTTTTTCCTTTTCCCCTCTACATTAGAATAACCTTGACACACTTGCAATCCAACACTCACCAGGCACACCCCCCTTGATTTGAAAAAGTACATTGACATCACTCTCTCCCTTGCTGACAACAAGAGCCAAGGCATATTTTTAAGAATAAGGAAACTGAGCCTTTTTTCCAGATGGGACTCCTACACCAAATGGTGTGAGGTAAAATTGGGACTTCATATTGGGGAGATCCCCTGAATGTTGGCTGGTCCAGAACCGTCAACGTTTTTTACTCTAGAAGGATGGAAGCTAGTTTTTATGGCTGATAAACCCACTTATCCTAGAGTTACATCTTCTGATCAAGGTAGAAAAATACACTCTACCTCCTCTTCTTGTGCTCCTGAAGTTGGTGACTCTTCTAAAACACATCCCACATGAACTTGTGAAATTTAATACAATCAAATTCAAGTTATCTGTCCCATAACCCGTCAGTTTGCAAAATGAGTTGGATTGATCTCGAGAGTATCCAGTATTCCATATTCAACAAAAAATAACAAGACTACCTTTATAGGAGTAGTGGTCACCACCTTTCCAAGATTCTATTCTCGCCACCCTCGAAGAATTAACATTTTCTATGGAGAATGCAAAAGAAATTCCAGTTTTCAGTGGTGGAGAAGGAGACAACCCCCTACTCTTATGTGTAACCTTCAACTATTTAGGAGGTGACGACGAGGAAAAAGATTTATCATATTCTAAAAAAGAAGAGGAGAAGGACGAAGAGAAAGGTGTGGCATACCAAGATATGGATTGGATGTCTTAGGGCCCACTTGCACTTTTGAGTGTGCTGCATAAAATGCCTAGGCACACAAAAAATATTTTAACGAAGTATGACATTGACAAAATGGATAAAGCGGAGGACCACTTAGACAACTTCTACCTACATTTTCAAACACTTGAGGTACACTAATATGATGTTGCATGTAGACTTTTTCCATGTACCTTGGATGGTAGAGCAGTTGTGTGGTACCACATTCTTCCCCAAAAATCCATCCAGAATTGGAGGGGCTTTAAGAAAATGTTTCTTGAATTTTTTTTTGATGATAAGACCCCTGCCATCCTGTTGAAATAGTTGGGTAGCCTAATGATAGAGCCAAAAGAAAAGGTGAAATATTTCAATCAGAGGTTCAATCATGTCTTTAACATATTTCTGGAAGACACAAAACCTCATGACTCCATCACAAATGACTATTACACTTATACCTTGTCTTCAAGCATTGTATAGTTCGTAAAGTGGACTACAAAACCATCACTTTCAGAAAATTTGAGGAATCGATCGTGGTTGAGAAGGAACAACGTGCAATTGGATTCATTACAGATGAAAAATCAACATAGGATTCCAAGGATGCAGGTAAAAGGTCTCGAGCCCCAGTAAACAAGGCCAAAGAGAAGGAATCACCTGATCTCAAGAACTTGTTTTGCTTGGTGAAGATCCTGTCAAATGAATTGGTAGAGCTTAAACAAAGTTCAAGTGGGACAACTGGTTGTAGAAAGCCTCCATGATTCAACCTACTTAAAATAAATGTGAATTCGGGAAATTGGACTAATCAACTGTAAAAATTTGTGCAAAGTTATAACATAACATTGAACCCTGACAACTTGTGCATGACGGAATATTGTTCATGCCAACAAGATTATTATTCTGATAAAACGTTCCCACAATGTAATCACACTATGAATTCTATTGCTCCAAATTTATGTGACTCAGTACTTGCTGATGAGCAAGCAAATCTAGAAGAAGACAAAGAACAATATGTTGCACCTGTTGAGACTCCAAGTGTTGGGCATGCAATGAACATTTTCAATTGCGTCCTTACTACCCAAAATAATACAACTGAGAAACAGCCTCCGAGTGACCCCTTGGTCCAGAAGCATCCCAACCATTACAACTTAAGAATTCAAGGGCCAAATATTAAAACATAGTTGAGGAATCAAAAACTCAAATAAGCCTTTTTAAGGAAAATCAGTCTGCCAGTCAACTCAGCGCAAAACACTCAGAGCAAGTCCAGGAAAGTGATCTCAAAAAACATTTCTTCCAAAAACAATAAAGATAAGGTGATCCCTCTAGAATTAACAAGACAATCTACTTCCCTACGCACTGTGGATGTCCTTCACGCTATGGACTGTAACGTAGTGGAAGATGTGAAGAAGGCTAGCGTGAATATCTCAATATTTGATTTAACAAAAATCATGAGTCAAATGGGACATTCTGTTACAAACACTTAGACACTCCTCTGTAGGTAATATTCCCCATTCGAACAAGGGGTCTGGTATGTCCTCTGAATATCTCAAATCGGTACTTCACACTTTATCATTGGAAGTAAACACTCTTTCCCACACTTTCTCCTAACTTTCAAAATCGTTAATTTCAATGTACACAATTTCTTGGTTGATTCTGGTGCGTCATTAAATGTAATTCCATTGTCTATATCAAAGAAAATAAATGAAACATGGAGAAAAATTTATGCACATATTATTTAGCTGGACAGAACTCTTGTCTACGTGACTGATGATCTCATAGATGTGATCATTCACTTATCATCCAACAAACGATTTCACCAATGAATAAACATAGTAATTGTGGACATACCTAAAGCATATGGACTACTATTAAGTAGATATTGGTTGAGTAAATTGCAATGTTACTTTTCTACGAATTGGTCTCACTTATGGCTTCCATATCAGGGCAAGGACAACAAGGTTCGAGTAAACTCAGAGATATACATGAAACACAATGTGATCCCCTTAAACGAGCATAATGAACTGATGGAATTTGCAGAACTTGTGTTTGGAAATTGTTTCCTGGAAACACAATTGTGTTCCATATCACACAAACATCCTCAATCCCACCAGAAACACGGTTGGATTTCCTTCCTAGTCCAATTGGTGCAAATGATTTATGTACAGTTAGTAGTAGTAATAGCAGTACTAGTACTAGTGCGGTTCACAACCCTTGTATATATGATTTATGGAATCTTTATTTCAATGGTTCAAAAACACATGATGGATCGGGAGTTGGTTTCATTCTAGTACACCCAATGTGAAGTAAACATCTGATCTCTCGCTGGTTATAGTTCGAGTGCACAAACAACACTGTTGAATGTGATGCACTCATTTTGGGATTACAAAGAGCCATCGACCTCAATTTCACGTCCTTAAAAGTAGTAGGTGATTCAGAAATAGTGGTTTTGCAGGTATGCAATACCATTCATTATGTTTCATCTCATCTAAATATTTATCAGCAATAAGTATGGTGCTTAATTTTTCATTTCCAATCTTTCAATATTATTTATATTCCTAGACTAAAAAATGCATTTGTGGACATGTTAGGTAATGCTGCTACTAGGTTATCACCCTTACATGATGGTTTTTTTGTTGAAATTATTTATAAACCATCCATACATGATAATCTCACTAATTTTCTTGTTTTCTTTATGACCAACATATACTACATTTCATGGCAAGCGCTGATACGTTCAAAGTGTTGGACATTGGATAAACCAACGCTCCCCGTGTGTTTCGCGACATGGACTAACCGCCTCTCATGGATCCTTATCTCTGGCGATACGATCGTTGACTAACACCTGCGGGTTTTGTTCTAACGACAATCGTGATTCCCAACAAGTGGTATCAGAGCATAAGTCACGAGTTCGATCCACACCCAGGTCACATTGGGGGGGAGATTGTTGGACATTGGATAAACCAACGCTCCCCGTGTGTTTCGCGACATGGACTAACCGCCTCTCGTGGATCCTTATCTCTGGCGATACGATCGTTGACTAACACCTGCGGGTTTTGGTCTAACGGCAATCGTGATTCCCAACACAAAGACACAACAATTGACAAGGACAAGCATGAAGAAGCATTGCAGGATACATCTAGTAAGAACAAAGGAAACCTCATCCCCAAAGGTTTGTTATCCTCGGAAAATATATATGACCTGTAGAATTGCTTCCGAGGACCCACAAACACCAAAACTGATAGTTCCACATTGTCACATGAGAATATCAATTTGGTAATAGAGGAGGATCTGAAATATGTTAACCTCGATACTTTTTGTACACCACAAGAGTGATAAGCCGTCATCTACAAATTCAAGCAATACCGAGACATATTCACGTGGACCTATGATGAGCTTAAAACTTATGACACATGAATCATCCAGCATGTTACACCAATAAAGGAAGGGACCAAGCCATATCAACAGAAATTGGGAAAATTCCATCCCACACTTGAACCTCTTATTCATAAAGAACTAAGAAAGTTGTTGGATCCTCGAATAATTTACAAGGTGTGGCACTCAACTTGGTTGTTAAATTTGGCCCCAATTAGAAAGGAGTCCAGGGAAATGTGCTTGTGTGTAAATTTCAAAAATCTTAATCACACCTCGGACAAGGATAACTACCTCATGTCATCCATGGAACAAATGTTACAAACAATATTTGGGTCTGAGATGTTCTCTTTGCTTGACGGGTATTCATGATACAACTAGGTTTTGGTCGTAGATCTTGACATGTTGAAAACTAATTTCCAAATGAAGTGGGGAACGTTCACTTTCAAGCGAATTCCATTTGGGTTGATTAACATTAGTGGTATCTTTAATTGATCCATGGACATAAAAATTTTTGGGCTGCTCGGGAAGTGCGTGGGGGTATACCTAGACGATGTGACCGTATTTTCCAAATTACAGATGTCATATCACATATGCCACTTGAAGAAGATTTTCGAGCTATGTTGCAAATAGGACATATCTCTCAATCCTAAGAAAATCATATTTGTAGCGCCTAAGGGTACCCTCTTGGGCCACATTATCAAAAAAATTGGGATTAAGGTAGACCCGGATAAGGTCAAAAAAATCACACAAATTCCCTACCCAGTGAATAAGAAGGCCATGCATTCCTTGCTGGGGAAGATCAACTTCCTCCGCAAATTCATCTCCAGCTATACTTAGATTTTCAAACCGATATAGGAGATGGTAAAGAAGGACATTGTTTATAAATGGGAAAAGGGAAAATGATGCATTTTCTTGTATCAAATAGGCGATCATAGAAGCAGCCACATTATACAACCAAGATTTCAACAAGGATTTTTTTCTCTATACCTTCTCTTCTGACACATCCTTGTTGTTGTACTTAAGCAAAAGGATGATATGAACAATGTGCGACCTATTTATTTCATGAGCGCAAGTCTACAAGGACCTGAGCTTAACTACCCCACTATGGATAAATAGGCTTATGCAGTATACAAGGTGGTGAAACACTTATGGCACTAAATATTAAGGAATCGTTGTACTATCTTCATCCCACACCCAACAGTTAGATCACTCCTCGTTCAACAAGATCTGGTGAAAGAAGGGTGAACTGGATGATTGGTTTGCAGAAGTATGACTTAGAAATCAAACCATTTCACACAATCAAGGGCCATTTCCTCTGTCGACTTGGAGTAGAAGTGGTAGATGCAAAATAAGAAGAATATATGTCAGGGTGGGAGCAAGAAATTGAGATGTATTATATCAAGAAAACCACCCCGACTATCAACATGAACTCTTGGTACACAGATGTGTGTTGATACCTTGAGCATGGCACCATGCCCTCCCACTTTTCTACTTGGAAGAAGAGGGAACTAAGGCTAAAGGATTTATTATATTAGTTAGTTCATGGGGTTCTTTTAATAAATCACCATAATGGAGTATTCCTCATATGTTTGGATGCACACGATTCAGAGAAGGTATTACATGATCTCCATGACAGACTGGTCGGAGGGGATTTTTCGATCAATACAATGGCACATAAATTCATGTGGGTCAGCTTCTATTGCCCCACACTATTCAAATATTCACATGTTTATGTCTGCAAATGTAAAGTATTTCAAAGGTGTGCTATCAGGAATAAGAAGTAAGTCACCCCACTACAACCTATCATAGTGGAAGAACCATTCCAACAGTGGGGATCATATATTATTGGTGAAATATTTCCACACTCATCAAAGAAGAATCGCTACATTCTCATAATCACATATTACTTCACATGATGGAAAGAAGTGGTTCCGCTCAAACAAGTGAATGATCAGGAAGTCATCATTTTTCTATAGAAAAACATCCTTTCCAGGTTCGACATTCCTACATCACTTGTTTTTGACAATCCAACGCATTTCTCATCACTTAATATTTATGGTTTTGTATTGGAAAATGGAATAGTATTGAAGCATTTTACTAACTATTACCCTCAAGGGAATGGTATCGTTGAATCCGAGAATAAGAATTTGATTCGTATTATTAAGAAAACCATATTCTCTGAGCAAAGGAACTGACACTCTGCTTTGTTAAATGCTTTATGGGTTGACCGAGTCACGCCAAAGACTTCTCTGAACACCTCCCCTTACTTCCTAGTGTATGTAAAAGAAGCCATCCTCCCTCCTAACATCTACTTGCATGATCTAGAAATTTCCCAAGCATCCTAAGGCAAGCCATGTTTATTAGTGAAACATAGGATGGAAACCCTTCATAAGCTCCAAGAAGAGATATTGAAATCCAAAGAAAATTTCTTACTCCATCAAAACTATATCAAGAGGTGGTTTGATAGGAAGTATGCAGGAAATAACTGCTTTAATGTGGGTAACTTAGTCTTGAAATGGGATAAATCCCATGAGGACAAAATGAAAACACACTAATTTTTAATCCCTATGGATTGGACCATTCATTATACAAGAGAAGCTTGGCCAAAACACTTACCTTCTTCAATCACTTTACGAGAAGACTGAATCTCTCTACCTGTCAATGGCCAAGATATCTAACATTATTTTCAATGAAAATTTGGGGTTGCACCCTACACTATGTACATATTCTGCTTTTGTTTCCTTATTCTTGTTATTTTTTATTTCACTTTGTTGCATGTTTTCTTTGTCATGTGAAAAAAATATTTTCCTTGTCTTGGTTTTTGAGATTGTGTGTGTGGTTGAAGTCTAAGGAGCCTTGTGACACTTCAACATTTGGTTATTTGTTGGTTTGTCTTCATTGTGGTGGTTATGTCCTTTTTCTAATGAATTTTCTAAGGAAAATATGATCAGTTAGTAAGGAGAGTCTTAGGCTAACCATGAACTCGTATGTATCTGGGAAACCTTGTGTCCATACTCAGTTATTTTGTTTTGGTGTTTTCATGCTTATCCAATTAGTAAAAATGGAGGAGGGGAAAATATAAACGAGAAAAACTAAATCAGAGGAACTTATATACTTCTCTAAAGGAACAAACTATCCCACTCTCAATAAGTTGGGATACCTCTTTCACCCAAAATAAATAAGTGCCACGACACAATCCTCTTTTAAAATAATAAATAAAGGTGAAATAAGAGAATGGCTTCTTGGGCATAGAGATGAAGCAAGCAACTCTGTCGGGGTACTTTTTAGGCTCGTTGGTAGCAGAGAAATGTTTGTGTTCCTGAAGTGACTCCGCCGAGGTACTGTCTAGGCCTTTTGGCATAGGAGCAACACCAAAGATGAAAACTTATACTCTGTAAATCTTAAAATCGTAAAATCCATCACCCTCCCCATGTTTGAAACTTTGTGAGAAAGTTGAATATTTTTTGAGTTAAACTGAAGTGGCATGATGGGGACTTGGTCTATTCAGGAGCTAATTTGGGAAACCAAAGCAATATGTACGATGAATTAATACTCCCTGAAAAACGAATGCCTTGCACAAAAGAGGTTAGAAAAAATAAAGAACTTGGAATCCTACCAGTGTGCCACCAAGTGTTGTAGTTGTTACAAACCCTTCAAACATTTTGGCATATACACAAATTTCAGAGCCTCCCTTGTTATTTTTTATGGCTATCATAAATTTTGAAGTTCATTTCATTGATTTTTTAAAGGGTTGTGATCCTTTCGCAAGACACGAAAAGTGTTTCCTTTTGGCATGTTGGATACTAGAGTGAGTCCATGAGATTTTCCCAGTAATTTCAAGAGGTCATATTTGTGTAAATGAATTATTTTAACCCTGTAAGTATCCTTCGCACTCATCTCCAAAGTCCTAAGAATTTTCACACAAGTGTCATCACGGTCATCATAAAGTGTATCTTTTGTGTCGCACTTTTCGCAATTGGTCATGAAGTTGTCACACGTAGGAGAATGCTTTGTTTTTATGTCTCAGATGCTCTATGTTTTTTGAGTTGTCAAGTATGCGAAGTGTGTGATCATAGTCAAAGTTCATCAATGTTCACATCTATCGCACCGGTCCCACACTTAGTCATTTTCCATAAAACTTCCCGACCAAGAAACCTAGCCTCTCTAGGACTCCCATGAGCTATGAACTACACAATCTCATTCCTCTAGCTATGACCTTACTTCTTAGCACTGCGCAGTGCACGGGACTAGATTCACAAGAACTGCCCCATTGCGTAGTTTTGGTGACCATCACTCGACCTTGACCTCTGGAATTGCGCAGTTGAGGCCTCCAACCCAACTTAAACTATGCACTCCTCAAATTCAAGACACAATCTCATCCCTTGATCCTTATAATTACACATTTTTTAGTCACCTAAGCCTCCTTGACCTCTTGAACTATGTAGTTGGTTTTCCTAGCTCTCATATTTGCTTCATGTCCCTTATGACTCTGGAAATTACGCAGTCATGTTCCTCGACTTAGCTTGAAATGCGCACTGTGCAGTATCAAGGCACAAGGATTCCCATTTCCTACCTAAAATTCATAGTCACTTAGCCTCCTTTCCTAGCCTACCACTTGTCCTAGGCTCAGTTTATGGATCATAATGTATCATCTTAGACTCAGGGTTTTTGGATTGATATCATCCCGACATGAGTGAAATGCAGGAATAGGTTCTCTATCAAGTCATCACGAGATGATAAAGGAAGAAAGGAAGGAATAAATAATGCTCAAACACACTCTTTTAGCTGAACTTACAAGATGATTGATCAAGAGAAAGAGAAAGTACACTAGTTTGCAACCACTTTCCAAGACTTGAGATCATTGAAGACTCCATATCACCAAGGCTTGCAGAGGAGTGAAGGATATATATTTCTTGAAGAAACTTAACTCTGAACAGCATCAATGGCTTGACATTGCCACATCATCAATCAATCCATGTCATCAGTATCATATCAAGTAATGTCATGAATGGTCACTTCGTCGCATAAATATTGTATATCATTTGCATTGTAAAAAAATTTATTGTAAAGTGGAAGTCCAAAGTACACACATGAATGTAAAGAGTCATGTAAGTCGAAAAGTCATGGGAAGTCAAAAAACCATGACGATGGTCAAAGAGTCACCCTTGTTTGTATATACTCCCTCATTGTATGAGCAAAGGACTTTTCACCTTGGATCCACCAACGAAGAAATAGAGAGAATATCTAGTTCTTTTGTGGAGCAAGGAGTGGCTCCAATTCTCTGCTATTGGAGCTAGTGATGTTCATTGTATATATGTGTCTCGAGAATTTTACTTAATAACGGAATCCTACAAGGACATCACGTTCTTCATGCATGACTTATGAATGTTTGTAAGACTATTATGTGGATGTTTATACTTCATGTTCGCTTTTCACATGTACTAAGATAATTGAATGATTTCAGTTATTCTAGTGCTTATCTTGTTGAGAATGTAATGTAATGGTTGTAACTACTGTCCCATCCTTGTGTAATATTCAGCAGGATATTAGACATATCTTTCTCATATTACTGTGTGTGTATATTTTGTCCCATCCTTTTGGACTATACTGCGAGATATCAGAGAAATCTTTCTTTAGCTATTATGTGTGTAATGACTGTCACATTCGTTGTGGAATATTCTACTAGACCAGGAAAATTTTAAGGATGGAATTTTATCTTAAAGTTTAGAAACCTTGGTGAATCTTACTATTCCCCAATATGTAAATTGTAAGTTTTTTGATGATATTTTTGTAATATTATTTAGGTTTCTAATTATTTTATATTACTATATATAATTTTTTGGAAATTGTTTTGGTAAAATAATTTTATACTATGAAATTTGGGCGAATCAATTTTCAAAAAAATGCAAATTGGCGAACCTTTTTTTTGGAAAAAGCATGGAAAAATAGCCCCCCTATGAATATTAGCCCCTAAAATTTTCCCTAGGGTTGTTAGACATAATCCTTCGTTTCATGTGTGTCTCTTCTTGGGTGGTACTATTACCTCTCTCTTAGAGGCTCACTTTTCTTCCTTTTCCCCTCTACAATAGAAGAACCTTGACACACTTTCAATTGGACACTTACCAGACACACTCCCCTTCCTTTGCAAAATTTCATTGGAATCACTCTCTCCCTTGCTGACAGCAAGAGCCAAGGAATATTTTTAAGAATAAATCAACCGAGCCTTTTTTCTAGATGGGACTCCTACACCAAACGATGTGAGGTATAATTGGAACTTCATATCAAGGAGATCCCCTAAATTTTGGAAATTCCAACACCGTCAACAGGTAAATCATTAGAGAAGCTTCCTAAATTCTCATGACCCTAGGTGTCCAAATACATCCTCTTAGATCTAGAAAATACCTATATAGTGAGACATGCTTAAGATGGAGTGAGAAATAACTTTGTAACGCTATTGAAATTCCACTAAAACATTCTTCTCTTTCATGTGATATGAGCCCAGTATACCTATAAGCCAAGGGAAGAGAAGAGTCAGGAATCAAAGGAGAGACTATTGGTTAACTAAGGTATAAATTTACCATGTACTACTCTTATTTATGAATCAAAAAGGTGAATTCATTCTCCATTTCATGTTCACATATGTATAATTTTTTTTTATTATTATTCTAGCTTTTGGTGCATGCTAAATCACCTATCCGAGAGGAAAAAATTATTTTTTTTCATATGTGGGAGATAATTAAAGATATTGGAGTGGGGTATTTAGATTGGAGTGTGTCTTTCAACTTCTCAATGGGGTCTATAAACTACACCGACATGTGTGGATGCACATTTATTTTCTTGTCATCCTCCTTTATGATTTGAATGGTTTGTCATTACATTAAAGCTAGTGAATTTTCCTCAATTCATCAGACATTGTTTGGTAGATCTTGAGGTTACATATATGGAGTTGCAACTCCTTAGCCTCTGTGATATTTTCAAGCTAACAAGAATTCCAAAGGAGGCATGGACAGGTAAGAAGGTAAACTACTAATTTTTTAATAATTTTTATTGTGAAGCATTTTTCCATATTGATAGAGAAAATAGAAAAAATATTGAAGAAAAACCAATGTACTTTTATTCTATATCAAGTTAATAATTTTGGTTATTCCTTATGGGATTATGAAAATTCTAAAAAATAAAATGAGTATACATGTGGTATTCAATGAGAATTTCATGCACAAATATTAGTCACAAATAAATATAGGAAAATAAAAAACACAGAATACATATTTTTTTTTTATGAAATCATAGAAAAATACATTACAAAGGTGCCAAAAAATCAAAATGTTCAGCAACAAAAGCAACAATAGTTACCTAAAACTCCTATAATTTTTTTATATGATAAAATAGGTTAAGTAGACCCCTTCAATGATACTCTCCTTAATTGTGTTATTTATTGTTGATTAATTCAGGTGAACCAAAAATATATGAAGAAATAATGCAAGTAGAAATTAGAAAGAAATGGGAGAAAACCATGGAAGAAGATATGAACTTTTAGGTATATACCAGATTTGGCACTTGGTCCCATTCCTAGAAAGTAAAATAACATTGCATAATAAAATGGTTTACAAGTTGAAGGAAGAATCTGGAGGAAATATATGGTACAAGGCTAGAATTTTTTTAAAGGGGTTTGCAAAGAAGAAATGTATAGATTTTGATGAAATATTTGCTCCTGTTATGAAAATGACTTCAATTAGAAATATTATTAACTTTAGTGGTAGTAGAAAATTTGCATATTAAGTAGTTAGATGTAAACACAATTTGTATCCATGGGGACTCGAAGGAAGAGATTTATATGCAACATCCTTAGGGATATGAGTTCAAAGGGAAGTAAATTTAGTATGCAAATTGAAGAATATTTTGTATGGCTTAAAGCAAGCTACAAGGCAGTGATATTTGAAGTTTGATAGGTTTATGAAAAAATAAGGTTATTGTAAATTTTAGTTTGGCCACTATAATTATTTTAAAATACTATATAATGAAAATTATATTATCTTGTTATTGTATGTAGATGACATGCTCGTTGCAAGATATAAATGTGCTAAAAAAAAGTTAGCTATTGTATTTTCTCTGAAGAATTTCGGTGACGCAAAGAAAATATTTGGTATGAGAATAATAAGTGATAGAAAAAATCACAAATTAACATTGCCTTAGAAAAAGTGCATAGAAAAGGTGTTCAAAATATTGAAAATGATTGAAAACCACTTAGGGCACCTTTGGCTAGCCATTTCAAAATCACTAAGGAGATGTGTCCCGAGTCATAGGAGGATATAGACTACATGTATACGGTTCAATATTCATAAGTAGTTGGAATTTCGACATATTTGATGGTGTGTGGCTAGATATTGCACATGTAGTGAAAGTTGTTATCAAGTGTAAGAACAATCTAGGTAAAGAACATTGGAAGATGGTAAAATGGATTCTCAGGTATTTGAGAGTTACTACTATTCAGGAATTATGCTATGGGGGTTCAAACTACATTATTATACAAGGATGTTGAATTAGATATGGCAAGTGATCTAGATAGTAGGAGGAGAACCACAAGTTATGTTTTTAATATAGGTGGAAAAAGAGTAAGATGAATTTCAAAATTGAAAAACATTGTTGCACTTTCAACAATAAAAGCATAGTATGTAGCTACAACATAGGCTAGTAAAGGGGTTATTTGGTTACAAAGTTTCAAGGAGGAATTGGGAAATAAGTAGGAGAATATAGGTTGCATAATAATGGCAAGAGTGTCAATCATCTTGCATAGAACTCAACCTTTCATTCTAATACTAAGCATATGTATGATCAAATTTGGAAGAGAGAAAATTGAAACTAGAAAAGATACTTAGCAGAATCCTATAAATATGTTAATGAAAGAAATAACCATGGAGAAACAATGTTTTTTCTCAGTTTTAGTTGATCTTCAAGCGTGATGATGAAGATGAGAATATATATATATATATATATATATATATATATATATATATATAGGTCCAAAATTGAATCATAGTCTCGTATTTGCAGTAGAAGTGCAGTTATTCTAATAAAACTCCAAGTGGGATATTGTTGGTTGTGGCACATGATTATCTTCATGATTTATAGGTCTTTTTTTATCCATTTTTGGACCCTACTTCCTCATGGAGATTGTAGGGGGTATTTCCCCTCTTCTATTTTCACTGAGGGGGGTCCAAGGGGGAAATGAAACTTCTTTAAGGACCCCCCTAGAAAGGGTTCAGGGGTAGCACCAAAAATGAGATTTTTTGGAAAAAATTCCTTGTAAAATATTGTAATTCCATAGTCAATCTGGATCATTCATCATTAGGCCAAATATATAATAGTAGGTGTTAGGTAAGGTTTTTTTCCCCCTAGAAGGAATTCCTTTTATATGAGGGAATGGTAATTACAAATGTGTGTTATTGAGATAGTATTGTAGTTGAGAGAGAGAAGATGAGGTTTTAGTGAATGTATTGAAGGTTGTAATCTCATCATTTTACTACATGGAATAAAATGAATAGTTGGTTATTTCTTCATGAACTTATTTGAAATATTACCACATATAATGTGTTGGAAATACTGAGAGGGGGGGGGGGGGTGAATCAGTATTCCTTTCAATTAGAGCATTAGTTAATCTTAAATTATTATCAGTGTTTGTACAATGATAGTAGTAGACAAGAGGAACACAAATGCACACAGTTTTTAAGGTGGAAACCCACTCCGGGACAAAAACCACCTAATGCTTTTCTAATAATGATTTAATATTCAACTCCAATTGAAAATAAAGCTCAAACTTCCTAGAATCTAGAAAAGCATTCTTCTCCAGCTCCCACCGGATGGATGCTCCAACGCCCGAGATTCTTCAGTAGTCAACTGAACAGATGCCCCAACACCCAATGAGCTACAACTCACCCTAGCACCACCCTACCACCCTATATAAGAATAAAAGAAGAATGGACTCCCGTACTAGGGAAAATGGTCCACTTTACAATGATATAGAATGATGTAGAAGAAGAAGATATACTAGACCATAACCCCAACTTTGACACAACCACCTAATGATGATCCTAGACCTCCCAACACTACCTCTTCAACCCTTGGTAGATAGGTACTAGTACAATTTGTACAATAATGTATTTACAATGACTAAGTACAATGATACCTTTACAATGATTGTATGCAGTGCTGCCCACTTGAAGAATTCATATGATGAACTTCTTGCTGTTGTTATGCACCTTGGTTGCTACTCTTGTCATGCTACCCTCTGCTATACCTTGCTTTGCTTTTCTGTCGTAGAAATTCTAGTCCTTTGCAACCCTTGACAACACATGATCTAGCTTTTTCTTGCCTTCTAGGAGCTCGATATTGAATCTGGTGTATCTCTGTCATTTTAGATCCTCAATATATGAGTTTTGGTCCTGTAGTAGTCCTCTGAGTCATCTTTCCAATGCCATAGGTCTGACCCAATTTGGATTCTTGAAGAGAGATTTATACCCAATCTCTCACAATGCCCTAATTATGGACTGTTTCAGCAAAGCGCACTTGTAAGGCGTGCCACGTGTCACTTTTTACTCATTTGTTTCTGAAATTGATAGAGAAAAAATTAAAGACTATGCACTATCTGTCACTTTTTACAGAATTCCAATCTGATACTCAGAGAGAGAGTTATGACGAATTTACCAAGGTCACTTCTTTGAGATGAATTTCAGGAGCCTGCAAAAACCCTGACTTACACAGATCATATCAGATCATATCTCCACAAATGTTGCGCATCTTGATCTAAAATTTTTTCTATAGCTTCCTCAGGATTTCAGCTTTGCCTCATAAAAATTTCAGCTTCTGAACCTTTGTAGAAAAAAAGTTAGAGCGAAAATTCCAAGATGACCTGTTTCAGATGGCCGAATCCCTTACCTAAGGAGGAAATGAAGATCACAATTTATATAAATGCTTAAGCTGAGAGAGGATTAAAAAAGTGAACGTGGGAGGGATTTTAGGAGATTAAAAAATATTAATTATGACTTTTGAATGACCCATGCCCCAACCCCATGGGGTTTTAGCCCACTAACTAGGGGTACAAACTTCAAACATGAATATCTCTCAAACCGTGAAGAATTACATGGCGTGCCATATATCAACGGAAACATCTCGACAAGTAGAAACCATAAAAATCATTATTGACCTAGAATATATTAATTCAGTAGGTCAAAATTCCCATGAAATATTGGGTTATCCCCTGGTGCTACTTGGGTTGACATCAATGACAATTGCTGATCAACAATCTCCCCCTGTGGCATTGATTGCAACACAAGTACTCCCCCTACGATCATGACACCTCTTCCTACAACATTCTCTCCCCCTTTGACACCAATGGAAAAGGGTAACTCCCCCTGAAACACAACCATCCTGTAGACCTGTACACACTTACACTCCTGCTAACACACAATCATCCTGCAGACCTGTACACATTTCCACTTCCGCTTTATATTCTTGAAAAAGGAAAATCTAATGAGAACTTGGGAGAATCCCAAGCTTTTGATGAAGATATTCAAATGCTTCATGAGGTAAATGTTTAGTGAAGATATCAGCAATTTGTTCTTTTGTACAAACATACTCAAGTTTGATATTCTTTTCAGCGACTTGTTCTCTAACAAAATGATATTTGATTGGAATGTGTTTTTTTTTTGAATGCATGATAGGATTCTTGGAGATGCTGATGGCACTAGTGTTGTCACAGAATATAGGAATAGGCTCACTGAATTGTACTTGAAGATCTTGCAAAGTTTGTTTCATCCAAAGGACTTGAGTAGAACATGATGCTGCTGCAATGTATTATGCTTCCGTTGTAGATAACAAGATTGAAGTTTGCTTTTTTCTCAACTATGATACGAGACAACCACCAAGATAGAATGTTGCTCCAATAGTACTCTTACGATCATCAATGCTTCCTACCCAATCTGCATCTGTAAAGGCTTGGATAATGATATTGTTACCCTTGGTATACCACAAGCCATATTCTTCTGTGCCCTTTAGATATCGAAGAATTATTTTGACGACAATAATATGTGATTCTTTTGGTGCTGCTTGGAATATTGCTACTTGTCCAACTGCTTGCATAACATCTGGCTGAGAGGCTGTTACATATAGAAGACTACCAATCATAGATCTGTACAACTTCTGATCCAAATCCTTAGATGAGTTGTCTATGCTTAATTTGAAACCTGTTACCATTGGAGTAAGGACAGGTTTGCAATCTTCCATTTTGAATTTCTTGAGAATTTCCTTGATGTACTTGGCTTGAAATATAAATATTCCTTTCTCTTGCTGAGATATTTGAAGCCCTAAGAATTATGTCAGCTCACCAAGTAAAGACATCTCAAACTCACTTTTCATATTTGTAGAAAAGTTCTTACTTAGTCAATCATCATTGCTACCAAATATTATATCATCCACATATACCTCAACAATTGTTAAATTATCTTTATCTATTTGTACATAAAGATTTCTATCAACAGTACCTTTCTTGAACCCTTGTTGACATAGATATCCATCAAGACGAGCATACCATGCTCTGGGAGCCTGCTTGAGACCATATAGAGCCTTCTTTAACCTGCAGACATAGTCTTCTTTTTGTGATAGTAGAAAACCTTCAGGTTGTTCGATGTAAAATTATTCTTCTAAGTCTCCATTTAGAAATGATGACTTAACATCCATTTGGTAGACTTTGATTTTTCTTGAACATGCATAGGCAAGAAACATTCGGATGGCTTCCATTCTGGCAACTGGTGCAAATGTTTCGTCAAAATCAATTTCTTCCACTTGTGCATAGCCTTTGCAAACCAATCTTGCTTTGTTTCTGGTAAACTACCCATATAGATTCAATTTGTTCCTGAACACCCATTTAGTCCCAATGAAATTTTTATCTTTTGGTCGTGGAACTAATTCCCAGGTGTTATTCTTCTCAATTTGATCCAATTCTTCATTCATAGCTGCTACCCAATGTTCATTTTGGCTAGCTTCCTCAAAACTACTAGGCTCAAAGGTTGCTAGCAAAGCAACGTGAGCTTATTGTGATGAACGAAGCTGTCGACCTTCATTTATGTCACCAATGATTTTATTTGATGGATGGTTCTTTTGAATCCACTCTTTTGTTCTTCTTGGAGGAGCTTCTTGTTGTTGTTCTGGTATATCTTGATGATCATTGTTTACTTCTTCCTTGTTGATAGTTTCTTCTTGTTCTACAATTTTATTTGTGTCTTTTTCAGCCTCTGTCTCAAGTTTCAAAGATTCTAGATCCTCATCATTACTCGCTAGAACACCATCTTCATCAAATGTAACATTTATGCTCTCCACTATTTGTTTTCGTCTTATATTATAGCATTTATAGGCCTTTCTTTTGTGTGAGTAACCAAAAAAGATACCTTCATCAACACGTGATTCAAACTTACCCAAATTTTAATCTTCTCTTTTGATATAACATTTGCTTCCAAAGATTCTGAAATATTTTACATTAGCTGGTTTTCCTTTCCATAATTCATATAGAGTCTTGTTGTTGCAATTATTTCTTAGAAGACTTCGATTGATAATGAAGATTGTTGTATCAATTGCTAGAACCCAGAATTTTTCATCCAATTTTGAGTCCTTCAACATTGTTCTACCCATTTCCTGTACAATTCTATTCTTTCTTTCAGCAATTCCATTTTGCTGAGGTGTTCATGCTGTTGAAAATTGCATTTTTATTCCATTTTCATCACAGTATTGCTGAAATAATTTGGAAGTGAATTCTCCACCATTATCTGATCTTAAACACTTTATTTTCAAATCAGTTTCATTTTCAACCAACTCCTTGTAGATCTTAAAGCACTCAAATGCTTCATACTTTTTCTTTAGGAAACTGATGGCTGTCATCCTGGTATAGTCATCTATCATCAACATGAAATATAATTCTCCGTCTAAGCCTTTTGTTCTCACAGGACCACATAGATCAGTATGTATCAATTCCAATGGATGTGATGAAAAGTGTTCTTTTTTTTTAAATTGGACTTTTGTCTGCTTGCCATGCCGACATGCCTCACATAGTGTGTTGGAAGGTTTTGAGATTTTCGGCATTTCTCATACTGCTTCCTTTTTGCTTATCTTGACAAGATTGTCAAAGTTTATGTGACCCATTCGTTTGTGCCATAACCAACTTTCATCTTCTTTAGCTAGTAGACATGCTTTAGTTGCTTCATCCATAACATATATGTCATTTGGAGCTCGACTTGCTGTAGCCACAATTTTACCATACCTGCCTTTCCTGATTTCACATTTTGTGGAGTTGAATAGCATTGTGTGTCCTTGATCACACATTTGTCCAACACTAAGCAGATTGTGATTCATGTTTTCGACCAATAGAACATTCTTGGCTATAACATCTTTGCTTTTGAGAGTGACGGTACCTAATCCTATAACATTTGAAGATCCATCATTTCCAAAGGATATGGTTCCATCCTTCTTCTCTTTCAAAGATACAAATTTCCTTCTATCTCCAGTCATATGCGTTGAGCAACCGCTATCAACATACCACACATCTTTCTTTTTTGAGCCTTGAGAGCGAGAGCACAATTATCAGTCTTCTTCTTCTTCCATGTTCGTTCATTCTGTGGCTTCAAAGATTCTTCTGGAGGATTTTCAAGTCTGCAGTTTCTGGCTATGTGTCCAAATTTCTGACATTTGTAACATTCCATATTATTTCTTAAATTTTCAAATCTATTGATGTTTTGTTGAGCCCTAGGAGATTCATATTTGAAGAATCTCTTGGAATTGTATTGGTTCATAGGGTACGTGCGACATTCTACAGCTTTATGACCAAATTTTCCACATGAATAACAATAGCCATGAAAAATATGTTGGTACCTGGATGAAAATCTTCGTTAATGAATCATCTTCCAAGGATGTGCTTGCGAATCTTTTCCAATGAAGTCTTCATGTATGTCAGATCTCATAGGTTCATTGTATTTTGTTGTAGAAGGTCTTGCTTCTTCTTCTTTGTAACCAAGGCCAGTTCTATCATTGTAAGATCGTTGATTGTTGATGAGTTCTTCCAATGCCCTTGAGCTGTTGGCATAGTTTTGGACAGTTTTTCCCTTCTTCACTTCCTTACGCAGCGAGACTACTTCGGCTTCTAATGCTTCCCTTTCTTGGTTTCTTTCTTCCAACTTCTATTGAAGTGACTCTTCAATACATTTGTGTTCTTCAACCTCAATTTTGAGACCTTGAACTTGTTCTTCAAGAGTGTTGGAATGAATCTTCTCAGCATTGAGCTCTTTTATAAGCTTGATTGCCTCCTAATAAAATTGTTTTATGGTCAACCCTTCTTCTTCATTGTTTGATACTTATTGTTTATTATGCTTGGCCATAAATGATACTTTTTCATTGGCTTCTTCTTTGTTGTCACTTTCTTCATCGGATGAGGAGCTATCTTCTTTAGAGAGAAAGTTCCTTTTGGATCCTTTATTTTTTCCTTGCTTGTTGAATTTCTTAAAGCCTTTCTTTCCTTTTGAATTTCCATCACTTTTGTTTGGACATTTTGCTACGAAATGCCCAACCTCACCACAACCGAAACATATCAATGGAAGTTTACCTTTGAATTTTCCCTTACCAGGTTTTAGTTTTCTCATAAAGTAAGCATATTGTTCATCTGAAAGACCTTCTCCATCATCTCCCTTTTCTTCACACTTTCAGGTGCATGTCATTTCAATTGAACGTTATTTGTCCTTATTGGTTTGCTTAGATGCAACGAATGCAGTTTCTAGATTTGAAGTACCCTTTTCTTCATCAATTCTCATTTCATATTCTATGAGAACTCCATGTAATTATTCCTTGGTAAGTTTTTCCAGATTTTCACTGTAATCTAAGACCGATACCTTTGGGTTGAATCTCCCTGGTAACGTTCTAAGAATCTTCCGTATAATAGTCTTCTCGTCAACTGGCTCTCCCAATATTTCCGGAGTATTGGTTATTTCATCAACGTATTGGAAGTATGTAGTAATGTTGCAATCTTCTTTCATTCTGAGTTGCTCAAATTTTTCTCTATAGATTTGAAGCTTTGCTTCTTTGACATTTGAGTCACCTGCATATATATTCTCAAGCTTGTCCCATACATTTTTGGCATTTTTACAACCCAACACCTTATGATAAGAAAATTCAATAAGTCCACTGATAATAATATTCTTTGATTTTGCATCATTTACCAAATTCTTCTTACCTTGTTCATCCACGGTTGATGTAAATCCATTTTGAGCAATGTCCCATACTTCGTAACCTTGCGCCAAGAGATAGACCTCCATTCTTCCTTTCCAGAGTGCATAATTATTTTCATTGAATAGAGGTACACCATTCTTGGTATGATCCATGACCTCCTTCTAGCTGTTAAACTGCTATTGAAGGAACCAAGCTTTGAAACCAATTGTTGGAAATAATGAGGGGGGGGGGGAGTGAATCAATATTCCTTTCAATTAGAGCATTAGTTAATCTTCAATTATTATCAGTGTTTGTACAATGATAGTAGTAAACAAGAGGAACACAAATGCACATAGTTTTTAAGGTGGAAACCCACTTCGGGACAAAAACCACCTAATGCTTTTCTAATAATTCTTTAATATTCAACTCCAATTGAAAATAAATCTCCAACTTTTTAGAATCTAGAAAAGAATTCTTCTCCAGCTCCCACCGGATGGACGCTCCAATGCCCGAGATTCTTCAGTAGTCAATTGAACGGGTGCCCCAACACCCAATGAGCTACAACTCACCCTAGCACCACCCTACCACCCTATAGAAGAATAAAAGAAGAATGGACTCCCGTACTAGGGAAAATGGTCCACTTTACAATGATATAGAATGATGTAGAAGAAGAAGATATAATAGACCATAACCCCAACTTTGACACAACCACCTAATGATGATCCTAGACCTCCCAAAACTGCCTCTTCAACTCTTGGCAGATAGATACTAGTACAATTTGTACAATAATGTATTTACAATGACTAAGTACAATGATACCTTTACAATGATTGTATGCAGTGCTGCCCACTTGAAGACTTCATATGATGAACTTCTTGTTGCTGTTATGCACCTTGTTTGATGTTGTTGTCATGCTACCCTCCACTGCACCTTGCTTTGCTTTTCCACCATAGAAATTATGGCCCTTTGCAACACTTGACAACACATGATCTAGTTTTTTCTTGCCTTCTAGGAGCTCGATATTGAATCTGGTGTATCTCTGTCATTTCAGATCCTCAATATCTGATTTTCGGTCCTGTAGTAGTCCTCTGAGTCATCTTTCCAATGCCACAGGTCTGACCCAATTTGGATTCTTGAAGAGAGAGTTATACCCAATCTCTCACAATGCCCTAATTATGGACTGTTTCAGCAGAGCGCACTTGTACGGCGTGCCACGTGTCACTGTTCCTTCATTTGTTTCTGAAATTGATAGAGCGAAAAGTACAGACTGTGCACTATCGTCACTTTTTATGGAATTCCAATCCGATACTCAGAGAAAGAGTTATGACGAATTTACCAAGGTCACTTCTTTGAGATGAATTTCAGGAGCCTGCAAAAACCCTGACTTACACAGATCATATCTCCAAAAATATTGCGCATCTTGATCTGAAATTTTTACTGCAAATTTTCCTCAAAAGATTTCTCAAATACTATTTCATAAAATTTCGAAGCCCAACTCAGAAAAAAGTTAGAGTGAAAATTCCAAGATGACCTGTTTTAGATGGCCGAATCCCTTACCTGAGGAAATGAAGATCACAATTTATATAAATGCTTAAGTTGAGAGGAGCTTCAACAAGTGAACGTGGGAGGGATTTTAGGAGCTTAAAAAATATTAATTATGAATTTTCAATGACCCATGCCCCAACCCCATGGGGTTTTAGCCCACTAACTAGGGGTACAAACTTCAAACATGAATATCTCTCAAACTGTGAATAATTACATGGCATGCCATATATCAACAGAAACATCTCGACAAGCAGAAACCATCAAAAGCATTATTGACCCAAAATATATTAATTTGGTAGGTCAAAATTCCCATGAAATATTGGATAAGCCCCTAGTGCTGCTTGGGTTGACATCAATGACAACTGCTGATCAACATAATGGTGTCTCCTTTGTATTTTTTCATTATATTTTTTATTTCTACATTCAATTTTATTTTTTTCCTGAGTGATTTTATTCCTAAAACCCTAAATTATAGATTATCAAAGAATATAAACCATGCCTAGGAGAAATTGTATAGGTCTCTCACACCCCAACACATCTAAACACATTATAAAATCCACAACCAACCATATCACTTCTTTATTAGATAAAAAACATAGCCAATGTTGAATACCTATAATATAGTCTAAACTACGTTCCTTCCCCCATACCAAAATTGCAAGTCAACCATCTACCCAACTCCCAAACTTGGCATCAAAAATCAAGAATAGTGTGATGGTGTGTCCCATGTAAATAAAACAACACCAAGGTCATGGGACACATATTCCAAGATGAATGTTAGGAAAACACTTTAGTGGGCATCACTCATGGTTAGTTAATGGATATGGAAATCGGCAAAGGAATTGGAAAAGGAAAAGAGGCAATAAATGACATTATTTGTGAAAATAAAGGAAAACAAGAGAAAATTAAGGTGAAGAGACACAAATTTTCATGCAAGAGAAATTAGAGTAAAAATGAAGAAAATTAAGAAAAAGTAGACATCAATAATAAAAATTCACCAGAGAAATAGTTGATGGATTTGGTCAGTTTAGCATTTGGCTCTCTTATATTCTTACACACTTAGAGCATTTTTGGAGCATCCTTGGAGCACTCTAGCATTCATTTGGATTTGGATAAAGAAAGAAAGGCTATCAAGGAAGTGCAAGGAGACAGTTGGATCAAAAACTACAATGGGTTTACTTTGCACGTAACATGTTTCATGCGTGATCTTCTTGTTTGTTTTTGGATGCATGGTATATGCATGTGGTTCCTTGGTTATATGTTTTCATTGGTATGTAGATTTTCTTGGATTGATAGTGGTTTCATCCTTGCCTTTCCACTTCCTCTATAGCCATAGTGTAGTGGGTTTCCCATTTGTGTTTCTGATCGGTTCTCTATTTTTCTATGGATGTGGGTTGGAAAAAATTCTTTGGAGCCCTAAAAAAACTTGGGTTCCTTGGAGGTTGTGGCTTGAGTTACTAGTCTTTGGATCCTTTCATATTTTCAGAAGTAGGGACAGCTGAGGATCAATCATGGACAAGAGGAAAATATTTATGGGGCATATGGTAGCAAGTCTCGATCAGGATACAAGTTGTAAATAGATGATACAATTAGAGGTGATATGGATTTGGATACACCTGACAGGTGAGCTAGAACTCATGGATTTAATTCTAGTTCTACTTCTAAGAGACCTCATCATCATTACTACCAACATCCTTATAGGAGGAGTGAGAAGCAATATTTTCTAAAGGATTTCAATAAATCCCAGCCTCCTACATTTGATGGGGATGTGAAGAAATAATAAGATGCATAAGCATGGATAGTTGTGATGAAGAAGTTCTTCAGATTGCATGATTATTCATAGAATATGAAATCCAAGATAATGATATTCAGTCTCAAGGGAAAACTATATATCTAGTGGGAATATGTGAAGTGTGTCAGAGACATTAGGGTAGAGGAACTCAATTGGCATGAGTTTCAAACATTATTTAGGAACAAGTACTTATCAAAGATATATTATGATGAGAAGGCTAACAATTTATATGAGCTTAAGATGGGTTCCATGAAAGATGAAGAGTATACAAATAAGTTTCTCGAGCTATTGAGGCATGTTCCCTACCTCAAGGATGAGAATAAAAAGGTATAAAGGCTCATCAGTGGATTTCCTTTAGCATTTAAAGATCAGATTGAGTATGATGAACCTCTTTCATTCAAGGAAGTCATCAAGAATCTGAAATTTTTTTATGAGCAGTCTCACCACAAGTCTGAGCCTAAGAGGGATTAAAAAATTAATTAGAATACTAAAGGAAAGCGGGATAAGTAGTGAGGAATACATCAGGATGCAGGTGATAAGGATAATGTGGAACCTTATAAGAAGTTCAATGCAATTGACAAAGGACATGGATTTCAGCCCGAGGAGAAGAATAAGGGAGATGGTAGGAAGCCTTTGAGGTGTTGGACTTGTGGTGGAGATTATCACAGGAGTGATTTCCCATTGCACCAAGGTGTTATAACTCATATTTACAGTGCTAAGGAGGCATAGACAACTGGAGATGTTTGGAAAATTATTCCTCGTACTTACGTAGTAGTGGATAATAGGAAAGTTGATCATTAAACATCCATTATCTAGATGGAAGGTAAGATTCATGATCGAGTTGTTTCCATTTTAATTTACCTTTGATATAATTATATTTATATCATTCCTAATCTGGTGGATAAGTGTTTCTTGAATAAAGAAGTGCATGCAGTATAATACCCTCCTCCCACATTTACCCACACTAACCGATCCATTGGGGTAAACATTTGACAAAGAGTTATGATGATATGATTCAAATTCCAAAGTATAGTTAAGGAAGTGGAACTAATGATACAAGACCAATACAACCTTCCTCAGATGCAATAGGACCTTCAGGAGCCAACCAACCCTTCCAAGTGATCAACCCCTGAGACACCATGTTGCTTGAAGGATCTAGAGTCACAGTTGCACTGATGAAAATCCCTCAATGTGACTGAAACCTACCATTCACATGCACAACAAGATATTTATACAACTGTATACTTTTTCATACATTTCTATGCCATTGGCCCTAGATTCTAAGCCCTTTTTTAGGGACATGACTCATACCACTATCCAGAACATTATGAAACTTATAGATATGATAAATAACATGACGACAAGGCCTCTAATGAAAAAATGAATCATAACATAATCTGACAAGGCCTATCCACTATATAAATTCCATCAAACACATCATGAACTTACAATATACAGGTCATATAAACACATCTGAGTGTTGATAATCACCAAGAAGGACTGATGTCCTCTCATAATAACTGCATTACAATTTGTTCACTCATAAATTCATAGTTCATTCATTTACTAAAAAAAACATAATGAGAGCCATGACTAAGATCCGTCATAAAACCATGCTTATAACCAACAGAATAAAAATGATTTAAAAACCATTAATATCACATAATAAATTACACATTTACACATAATAATCGATAAAAAGAGCTCTTATTAACATATGAAAAATGCAACCAGGTCTGGGACTTCCACGTACCACCTGAGCATAGATTGGTTGAACCAAATATTTCTTTCAACCAATCACCCCCATGACATATTCCAAGCATGAATGTGCGACTTACAACAAAACCAACTAGGGCTTCCTCAGGCTTTACCGCAATCCACCAAGGGATTCCTAGGCCCAAACAAAAACCATACAATATAAGCTTTACCGCAATCCTACCATATATCGGTCAAGGGATCACAGGGCCCTAAACAACAAAAATAAAATATAGGATTTACCGCAATCCCTCCATATACCAATCAATGGATTCCTAGGCCTTGTGATTTTTTCTGAGACCACCCCACTGATCTACGATACAATCTAGCAATCTAGCTCAACCAAATAATAGAAAAAACCATCCCACCATGGCTATCCAGAAATGGAAAGGCAAGGCATAAATTCACTATCACACCTATAAATACCCATACAAATGACAGCAAGAGAACCAAATACACACATGCATGTACCATGCATGCCAAACCTATCAAGGAAATAACACATGCAAATTGATATATGAAATTAATCTTGTTGTAGTTGTTGAATCATGCTCTTCTTTGCTTTAACTTTGTTTCACTTTTCCTTCTTTGTCCTTAATTTTCTTTCCTTGATCCAATGTTATGGTTCTCCAAGAAAACTCTACGTGTGCAAGAGTATGAGAGAGATAATGGAGAGAGAGCTCCAAAACTGAACTGACAAAAAGCTATGAAATGATCCTCAGAAGCCTTTCTATCACTGAGGCCTCTAATTTATTCAATTTACCATTATTTTCCTTCATTTTCCTTCTCACATGTAACCTATGTCTTTTCACCTTCCTTTACTCCTATTTTCCTTTATTTTCATGAATAAAATTCCAATTAATGCCTCTTTCCTTTCCAAAGCCTTTGCCAATTTCCCTTAGCCATAATAAACCAAAACACTAGGATGTTTTTTCCCAATATTCAACTTGGAATATATGTCCCATGACCATGGTATTATTTTTCCTTTATTAACTTTATCACATTTATTTTTAACCTGAGGTTGTTATAGATCCATCCCCCTTAGGGGAACATCGTCCTTAGTGTTCAATGACACCTAAAACCGGAAAAACTGCTGAAAAACCAAAAAATAATTCTTATGGATCTTTATAACTTAGCTCGATGCAATATTTACAATGAACAACCCGTTGAAAAGAGACACCAATAATATAAACATAAAACCATGACAACCATAATGGTTATTGGAGATTTATAACACAGCTTAATGTGGTATTGACATATAAATACATATACATAGACGTGACCAAACACAACATCATAACATATACTAGAAATTATTTTTATCAATCGAAAAACAAGGAAAGATACATAGACCACATCTGATCAACCATCTTCCATGTAGCTTCATTAGGCCCGAAGTTCTTTCACTGCACCTTAACCTGCTTTATTACTCAGCTCTAGAGAATAAGCATATTTCTATGCAAAATACACTAAGGTTTTGGCTGGAATTCTCATTTTATTTCCACCTGCAATAAAAATTAATAAATAACATGATCAACATCATTTACATATATTTAAAGAAATGAAACATGAAAATCATCATGGAATTTCACTTTCGGATGCAGTGCAAGTTCATAGGCTACTAACTAAATCCTTCCAAGAATCTCTAAATTCCCACAATAACAAGGTGTCAACTTTGCACATGACCCGATCCTCAAGGAGATCTTATTGGATTTTATGCGCTAGTACACATGTTCCCCAAATTGAAACTCCTTAAATTCCCTGTCCTAATCTGCATAAATTTTCTTCCTGGCCTATGATGCCTTCATATTCTTCTTGATAACTTGAATTTCATGTTCCATCTCTACCAAAATGTCTAGTCCAATCAATACCATGTTCACCCAATCACTCCAACTGAGGGGAGTGTTCAACTTCGCCCATAAAGGGAATCAAATAGACTCATCCTCAGTGACTCTTGACACCCATTGTTTTAAGAAAACTTAGCCAGAGGTAGATATTCTTCCCACTTCCTTTGTTGGTGCATAACATACATTCTCAAAATATCCTCTAAAATTATGTTGACCCTCTCTGTCTGTCCATATGTCAACGGATGATATGTTGTGATAAAGGCTAACTTTGTACCCAATCCTGCAAATATTTCTTTCCAGAACCTAGAAGTGAACTTATCATCCCTGTCTGACACAATCTTCTTTGGTACACCATGTAACCTCACTACATCTATGACAAATACCTATGCCACATTACTAGCTGAATATACAGTCTTCACTAGAATGAAGTGCGCTACCTTTGTCAACTTTTCCACCACAAACATGATGGAATAATGATCTCTAGATGTCCTCGGAAAACCTGTGATGAAATCCATAGAATGGCCTCCAATTTCCACTTTGGAATCAAAATATGTTGTACTAATCCACCTAGATGCTTACACTCTGCTTTAACCTTTTGATATTCCAAGCATCTCGCCACAAACTCTGCCACTTCCTTATTCAAATTTAGATAATAATAAAATTTCTTCATAGCTATCAATATTTTATGATATCCTGGGTGACCTGAATATGGCTTAGTATGAAATTCTCTCAAGAAAATATTATTGAGCTCACTTTTGTACGAAACATATATTTTGTCCCAAAATCTAACCAAACCATATGTTGTGAGATGATGTTCCACATCCTGATCACCTGTACCATGTTATAACTTATGCCTAATCTCCCTGTACTTGTCATCATGTTTTCCTTCCTCTACGATCTAATCATGTAAATCTATCCCATAGGAGCTCATAGTTGCTATATTATTCACATTTATTCTCATGCTAAGAGCATCTACAACCCTGTTCTCTTTACCTTTAATGTACCTAATCTCAAATTTGAACTCACGAATCATGGCCAACCATCTAACTTGTATGGAATTCAGATTTGGTTCGTCAAATAAATACCTCAATCCACTGTGATCACTCATCAAGATGAACCTCCTACCTAGAAGGTAGTGCCTCTGTATATTCAATGCATGAATGATCGTTTCCAACTCAATATCATGTGTCACATAATTCTTCTCTTGCTCATTCAGTTTCTTAGATTTGTAGCATACCACTTGTCTCTCCTGTATAAGGACTCTATCAAGCCCTCTCTTGCAAACATCTGTACACACCACAAACTCTTTATCTATATCTGCAATCTTGATAACTGGAGCATTTTTCAATAACTTCTTCAACTGTTCAAAACTTACTGCACAATCCTTTGTCCATTCAAATTTCTTACCTTTCCTTTGCAACGATGTAATAGGAGAAGCAATCCATGAGAAGTTCCTGATAAACCTCCTATAATAACCTACCAACCCCATAAATGACCTTAAATCATCCACATTCCTAGGAGTTTTCCATTCCATGATAGCTCTTATATTTTCCAGGTCCGTTACTACTCCTTCCTTGGAGACCACATGCCCCAAGGAATGTACCTCTATCTGAAAGAAACTGTATTTTCTAAACTTGGAATACAACCAATTATCTCTCAGAAATCTCAATATTTCTGCTAAATGATCAACATTCTCTTCCTCATTCTTAGAATATATCAATATATCATCAATGAACACATGAAAAAACTTGTTGAGATAAGGACACAATACACTATTCATCAAGCACATAAACATTAGAGGAAATTTCAGCCTAAAAGTGGCCTCCTAAGGAAAATTAATAAAATAATAGTTAAAATAATAAAATAAAAGTTATCAATTTTGGAGGGAAAACAAGAAAACTACTTGTTTAATTGTATTTTTGACTTATCTCCTTATAATTTTACAAAAATTTCATTTTTATACACTCATTAGATGCAAAATTAAATTCCACTTCCAACGAGTACCCATTATGCACACTTTTGAGAGGACCCAGATCGATAAAAATTGCAGATACATTAAAAAATGTGTTAAAACACGTTTTTTAATGTATCTTAAATTTTTATCAAGGTGAATCTTCTAAAAAATATGCATAAATGGTACTCATTGGATGTAGAATTTAATTCCGCGTCTAATGAGTGTCTAAACTTGAAATTTGAGTAAACCTATAAGGAGATAAGCCAAAAATACAATTAAAAGAAAAGTAGTTTTTCTTCCTTTCCCTCCAAAATATTTACATGTACCTCTTTTTCAATTTAAATAATTTTTATTGGTTTATATATTATGACATGGAAATTACATGAAATTTTCATGGGAACTTTTATGCTGAAATTTCCTCTAATCAGTAGTTGGAGCATTAGTCAAACTAAATGGAATTACAACAAACTCATAATGCCCATACCTAGTATGACAAGTTGTCTTGTAAATGTCCTCTTCTTTTATGTGTACATGATGGTATCATGATCTCAAATCGATATTCGAGAAAACTACTGCTCCCTTCAACTAATCAAACAAGTCATCAATCTTTGACAACAAATACATGTTCTTGATAGTTACCTTGTTCAACTTCCTGTAATCAATGCATATCCCGAGAGTACCATCCTTATTCTTCACAAAAAACACTGGTGCACCCCACGGTGATACACTTGGCCTAATGTATCCTTTTTCAATAATTTTCTTCAACTACAACTTCAAATCTACTAACTTTGTTGTACTCATCCTATAAGGTTCCTTTGATGTTGGTGTTGCACCTTGTTGAATACTGTAACTAGGTTCAGTCTTCATAATTGTATTTGAGTCATAATGAAATGAAATTATCAACATAAAGAAAATATTTTTTCCTTTTTTATTTTCCAACATGGTATTAGAGCTAAGGTGAAGAAGGAGGAAAAAGGCAACCTGAAGATCTACTGAAAGGAGAATAAGGAGTCTTAATAATTTGAATAAGGACTATCGGAAAAAAGGAATCATATAAGGGGATAAGACTGCTATCCTCAAGAACCATGTCTAACTCATTGAAAGGAGAAAACAAACTAGAAGGAGCCTCCAACTATAGGGCATGGGAAAAGAGGATATATCTCATCCTAGAGAAGAATGGAGTTTTGGTTCTAGTCAAAGGAAAAGTCAATAATCCTACAAATGAATAAAATGAAGCAGAGAAAGAAAAGTTTAGAGAAACAATTATATTGGCCATGAGTATAATAGTGTATGGAATAAAGGACAATATCATTCCATAGATATTGTTTAGTCAATTTAATGTCTTAAATTGCTATCATAAATTATCAATCGAGGTTAGTAATTTGATGAAGTGTGATGCACTATATATGCTTAGATAACCTTCTTTCTTACTTCGTTGTGTATGTTTTATATTGTTTTTGGGGTTTTGTATCTTATGCCTAAAGTTTTAAGAATTGATATTGATCAAAGAAATGAAATCTATGCTTCTAAATGAAATCTTTAAATGCTAGTGAACAACCAAATCTAAATGAATTTTAATGATGAAAATTGATTCTTAAAGAAGGAAGAAAAGGAAATTTTGTTTTTATTATAAGAAAATGACTTGAATTACAAATTGATTTTAATGAAATGAATGAGATATGAAATCTAAAAGAATGAAGAAAAGGAAATGTTGATTAACTAATCTAAATTGCATAAAAATAAATCAAGCTTTGAATGGCTAAAATGTTAAACTTATATAGGCTGGAAAAACATCTATGAAAAATATCTAAATAATTTAAAGCAGAACACTATTCTAAATATAATTGCTTTCAAATGACAAGGATGAAACCATTTTCTATCTTATTCATTGAAAGCTTTAATTCTACGAAAACAGAGCATTGATCTATTTTAAAACACAATTCTAATCTAACTCTGTCCTAGTTTTAAATCTAAGAATGTTTGAAAGATAAATTTAATCTAATTCTATTCCATGGAATGAAAGTATAAATTCTATTGCTAAGAACTTAAATGACGGTGCTAATTGAAATCGAAGGAAAGCGCAAAGCATGTTTAAAAGAAAACTAAGGTTGTTGTATGACTAAATGCACAAATCTTATCCAATTGGAAAATGATAGAGTCACATTCATGAGATGACTTATCGAGCATAATATTACACAGTCAACTGGAAATGAAAATAACTAATTCAGAAGACATTCATAAAAATAATCTATAAAACAATGAAAATTGTAAACTATGAATTGACAGGAATTTTATTATGAAATAATGTGAATTTAACTATGAATTGACAAGAATAAAGCTACGAACAAACAAGAATTTAAACTAAGGAATTGACATAAATTAAACTACAAAGCAATTATGAAAAACCTCCTTTCCGTGCAGGGGACCTCTGCAACAAAATGAGTCTGAAATCAAAGTAGATTATGCGTGCATCAGCAATCTAGAACTGGTCTTCATTATTAGAAAAACAGAGTTTGAAAGCATAACACCGAATTATCACAAAAATTAGACTACCTTCTAGTTTCAACAGACTAGTATTTATACAGGTTTTGTATTTAACTGTTTGAGGCAATTCCACCTATAGATAGAAAATAAAACTAAAATTAGAAGTCTAATTAGAAGCAAATTCTTCATAGCTATCTCTCGATTTTTTATGTCAGAGCAAATCGAGATTATTTTGTCCATTGATCTCATCTTTGACTGATCTTGACTGCGAACGTAGGCATGATTCCTTCTTGAATTTGAATGGGTAAGTAGGATACAATCCATGGGTGGATCATTCTAGAGATACCCATATGACCCGCTTCTTCATTTGCTTCTAAAAAATTGTCAAACAATAATGGTGGTTGCAGAAACAAAGGTTAGCTATAGAATTTCACGCATTATGTAGCTAATTACATAAATTCATCTAAATAATAAGTATCATTATAATATAAAGTAGAGATAACCTAAATTCCTTCTCTAATGTGGAATATGTCATTTATCACTAATTGAAGTCACGAGTTTGTGAAAAAGGAAGAAGAAATGATGGAAAATGGTGTCAAATTAAGAACAATTTTGAGGTTCCACATAACCCCACTAAGAGACCATTGCATGTCCTCATGAAATTCCCAAATTTGTGAGCCTTCACCTTCTATTGAATTTTTTCTAATACCTCTGACAATACATCCAAATTCCTATTCTTTCCTTTCCTTGAAGTGATTTCCATTCTTGGTTTCTTCATGAGGAGTTTGTACTTTAGGTTGATGATTTTCCTGTTCAAAAAGATATTCTTTTTCTTCAGTTTCTTGTTCTTTTTATACCATAGGCCCAAATGTAAGATAGTGTTGTCACTGATGACCTTTTCCAAGTGTTTTTTCTCCTTCAAAGTTTCATTTTCTTGTTTAATGTTCCTGTTCAGTATCTCTAGCTCATAAATTTCTTGCTCCAAGGTGTTCACCAGAGGTTCTTGTGGATTGATAGGCTACTCCTCCACACTTGGATTTGTTTCTACATGTATTTTCTCCAATGACTCAATATAGTCATATATCTACTACTGTGTTGGGTCAATTTTTGGGGTCCTTGTGTTGGGATTGTGTATAGGATTGTGTGTAAGGGATATAGTAATGGGCGATGGTACTTGGGATTCTTCATCTAAATTAACAAAGTCTACTTCTAGTGGAGGTGTCTTATTCAAGGGTTTACGAAGTCTATAGCTTCTCCTTGGCTGTGAAGGGCTTAAAATTTCTAAACTTGTAACTTTTCCCTTTTCCTTTACATTACCTATCTTTTTGACTCCACTATGTTTCTTATTTTCATTAACTATGCAATGGTGAGTTCTTCTTCTTGTTGTTGTGGTTGAGGTGAGGATTTGTCTTCGATGCATGTATCAACATTTCTCCTCCTACTTCTTCTGGTTTTGTCATCCTTAGGTTGTTCTGGTGCTTCGTCTTGAAAGGGATTTCTGATTAGGAAACTCTCCCAGGAGTCTCCTGTAATCTTTAGATGAAATTTAATGAGTATATTTATTAGTCCATGATGATGCATGGTATTGTCTATGAATTGGAATCTTTTCTGCACATTTGCCGACATCTTCTTTAGAATGTTCAGTAGGAAGTATGGGAGGTTTATTTCTCCATCCTCCAAGAAATTCATTAATATTCTGGCATGGTAGACAAACATACAACCAAATATACCCTCAAAAGTAACATTTTTTTGTAAAATTAATGGCATATTCCTCCATTTGTTTTTGAGTGTCAAACTAGGAATTCCTTTCTTATAAACAGTAGTGTCCATACCTGGATTTTTCATAAAAAATTTCCATTCTTCCCCATGAATTTCCCTTTTCTTGAACCATCTCTCGCCAATTTTCAGAATTTTTGTGGCTTCAGCTATGAAATCTTCTGCCACTGAGAATTTTACGTCCCCAATTTGGACCTCTGTCCCATCAAAATATCTTGCAAAGGACTTGGTGACCTCATTATGGAACCCATTGAATTTCTCTATGAATTGGAGCCCGGATCACACCTTCTATAGAATTTTCTTTATCTGAGGATAACCTTCCATGAATTTCACTCCCAGAGGTTCAGTTCTCACTATTATACCCATGTATCTATCGTAAGGATTTTCACCTTCATAACCGTTCTTCTTTGATCAAGTGGATTGAGGGTTTGGCTCTGAGTTAAGGGTGTCAAGAGTTTGTAGAGACGTGTAGGTAAAATAGATATTCGACAAGGGTTTAGGAATGTGTATGAGTGGGTTATGAAAATGAGATATGACCGTTAATCATTAATGGATGAAATCGGTGTTGATTATTATGAAATATGATACAGATGCAGTGGTCAGATTATGGAATTGTGATGTGAATCCGAATAAAATTAGTTCTAATGATGACATATTGAGGTGACAACATATGATCATCTAAATTATATACACTAATTTTTTTAGACATTATTATTTAAACAAATTATGTAACATACCTTGGAACTAACCTTTGTTGATTTTCTTTTTGAGTTGATTTCTTAGGTGTATTTCAGCATGATCTTCAATGGAGTCTTCAATTGCTTCTGTTCAGTATGTTCTGCTTCAATAGGTTGTAAAAATGTAACAGAGCTGTATAATATGATGACAATTGTAGATTATTCTGAGAGCTATAGAAATGTAGTAATTTTGTAGCTGCTTCTTTTATTGCTTCAGAAAAAGAAAGGGAACAAAGAATTTGGGATTTTTAGAATTGGAGAAAATATAAGATGTCAGAACTCTGATTTTCATCCTGTATTTTATGTATAAGGATGCCAATCATTGATTTTTTTTTTTAATAATATATATATATATATATATATATATATATATATATATATATATATATTCTCTCTCTTTTTTTTAGATATGAAAATTAAAAAGAAGACTAAGTTGGGGAAGAAGAAGGATTCTTCTTCACCAACTTCATATCAGTATTATCTTGAATTTTTTTGATAAATTCCTCCTTTGTAATTGGCTTATGGTAAACTTTTAATCGATGTCCATTCATAAGAAGAGGTACCTTTTCTTCATCAATTTTCCTTATCCTAACTTCCCTATTGTAAAAAAAAAATCGATCTCATAAGGCCCAAGCCAATGAATCTAAAATTTTCCTTGGAAATATTTGAACTTTGAATCGAACAAAAGTTCCCAATCTCCTGCTTGAAAATTTCTATCTTTTATGCACTTATCATGCCATATGGAACATTGTTGCTGGATTATGATGGTTATTTGAACTGCATCTTGCCTGATCTCATCAGGCTCATTAAGTTGTTCCATTCTATGCTTTTGGGCTTCTGATAAATCAAGTCCCAATCTGATTGCTATCTTGAAGGTTTTGATCTAAAATTATATAGGAAACAAGACTTGCTTCCCATAAACAAATTCATAGGGAGAATGTCATGTTGTATTCCTCCATGTAGTCTGGTAGGCCCATAAGGCTTTAGGAAGCCTATCTACCCAATCCTTCCTATGTAGATGTACAGTCTTTGTGAGGATTGCTTCGATCACTTTATTGGTGGACTCCACTTGGCCATTTTCTTGTGGATGATATGGAGTATAATTTCTATGTTTGACCTTATATTCATCCACAATCTTCTGCACCACTTTAGATGCAACTGAGATCCCTAATCTATCACAATTTCCCTTGGGACACCAAAATGAGTGAAAATATCCTTAAAGAGAAAGCAAACTACAACAGTTTCATTAGAAAAAGAAAGTGCTTTAGCCTCTACCCATTTAGTGACAGAATCATTACAAACCAGAATGTACCTCTTTTGTTTTGATGGTGGACTCATTGGTCCAACAAAGTCCAAGGCCCATTTTTCAAATGGTTAAATGAGTACCTGAGGTTGTAAGGGAATTTCATCTGTAGGAACATGTTTCCCCATTCTCTGACAATTGTCACACCTTTTGACATACTCCTTGGCATCTTTAAAGATGGATGGCCAATAATATCCTAAATGAAGGATTTTTTAGGCAGTCCTCTTATTGGAAAAGTGTCCACCACAAGGTTCAATGTGGAATTCTTTCAGAATTTCAAGCATTTCATCTTCTCGAACACATCTTATGATGATGAGATATGAACCTATTTTATACAATTAACCATTAACCCGTGAGTATAATGCAATTGTTTGAATTATTTTTCTCTTTTCTCTAGGAAACAAGTATGCTAGTAATTTTCCTGTAGATAAGTAGTTAGAAATATCTGCAAACCATGGAGATTTAGTAGATATTGCAAAGAGATATTCATCAGGAAAATTATCCTCTACTAGAGCGTCGATTCTCTAAGGTGACTATTATTGAAAACCTCTAAGCTTCTCATTTAATTGTCAACCTAGGGTAAGTCTTATTATTTCAAGAGTGTGAGCACAGTAAATGCGAGTGACATCAAAAATAGCTACTCTATATTACTATGAAGAAGATCAATTAATTCTCAAAGTTCAATCAACTCAAAGGGAATGGAATTTGTAAATTACCATTAACTATCTTGTCGAAATAAGCCTAGTGAGAATAATCTATGATTGAACAACACACTTAATGAATTTAACAACAGTCCTACTGAATGGAACAAAAACTCAATGAATTGAACAACTATCGCTTATTTTAATTTTTCAATGGAATTCTCTTGCGCATTATTCTGTATTAAGCACAACAATAAACCTTATAGTACCGATGGAAAGATCTAATTCTTGGTGATATAAAGTTTTGAACAGAGATCGTGCTAAAGTGTATAAACAGATATAAAGGAATTGAGAAGATGATGAAAATGTTCAACAGTTATAAAACTATTACTATAAACCAGAAACATGAGCAATAAACTGCCTTAGTGGCAGAGGAAAATTTAGCATCATAGGCGTATAAATTTAACAAGTAGAATGATATCTCATAGAACACATTAGATAACTGAACATAAATTTTGTAATTAACATACAGTACATACGTGAGCACGGAAACTCCCAGGGCTAGGCCCAAACCACCAAAAGTCCACTGCAATGGAAAAATCAGGAAATGAATATTCAAAATACAAAAATTCTTTATTAAAAGAGTCAAGACATGAATACAACGAGACAATTTTGTCTTGATACGCCTATTACATAAAAATAATTCTTATTTCGCCTCCCCCCTTCTCTCGTCCATCCTTGGTCTTTTAAAAGGCATTTTTTCTCCATGGAATGGTCTTTTCCAAATGACAGCAAACTAAGCGTGGTTGTCATTTGAGTTCTTCGGACGTGGACCTGTCTTTCCACCTTCTGCTCATCCATAGGGGTTATTGTGGATTCATGTTCTATGTCTGTCAGCTGTCTTTTGTTCATCGTTGATTCAACTGCCTCATTTACCAGTGAATAAAGATGAAATAATTAAAATCCTCGTTGTTTTAAACATGATTCTTACCATTAGTCAATTTATCCTGATTTTTCATTAACCCTCCTTTCTGTTACTCTTAAGATGAGAGAAATACTAAAAATGTATGATAATTCAAAGTAAAAATAGGGTGAAATAATACCTTAATTCCAGCCAAACATACTCCCCCGCTTACCTATTTGTAGGTCCTCATGCAAACAAATGGTTGAGATGCAACTGTGTCAAGGAGTAGGCAGGGTAAACTTATTCCTTATATGCTCTGAAACCCTTTTTCTGTCTAATTCTTACAAAGCAGCATTTGTGTGCCCTTCTGGCAGTTCGTATTCATGATAATAACCCTCAAGGGGGTACCAGATGAGAGGGCATCTATACCTGCATCCTAACCATGCAGGACCCATGCTGAAGACCAGGTTACTATATGAAAGGAATCTGGAGGTGGCCGCTTTGAAGTTTCTGTAGTCGAATGGCTCCCTATTCTTTACATTATTTGTGGAGGCCATCCATCTTTTCTTGGATGCTGCCAGGGCTGCTTCCTGAATGTATTCGAAATATTCTCACCCATTCTCTATAATGTCTTTATGGATGGGCCCCATCTTATTCCTTACACCCGTTCTTCACATGAAATTATTGTGTTGGATGAACATATGCAGGGGTTTAGTAGGCTCTCCTCTTACCCATAGGTCTAGGCCATGTTCTCTCTTTTGGAATATGTTATAGGCTTTGGCCCACCTAATCTGGTTCTTAGCAAACTAGAGGAAGGCCTGGAACTGAACATCTCCTATAAAGGGACTAGGATTGTTGTCATTGTCCTCTTCTAGAAAGAAGTTGTGCATGTAAAGTTCACATAAAAGGCATTGGACCTGTTCATCTTGATCATTGCAGAAGCGGACAAATTCTTCTATGGTTTTGAAAGTTGTGGTATTCCTTGCCCTAACAGCCTTGATTTTCAATAGTAAATATCGTTCCACTAGGAATAGGGCATAGTTGGTGGTTGGTGCCCTGCATGTTAATGCATCATAATACAGAGAAAAAATCTTGGTGATTTGTTTCTTGGCTTGATCCACCTGGTCTTGTGCCCTTTTTACCTTTTCCTTCTCCTCTCTGAGATGGGAAAATGATTCATCTTCTGTGGTGGAAAGGTTTGTGAATTTATTTAGTAGTGCCTGATACTCTTGTGTTGGTACTACTTCCTTTTTGCATTGTGCCAACTCATGCTGTGTTTGAATTAATTTGTTATACCATTTTTTATTGATATCTCTTTCGATTAGAGGAGCATAGGTAAGGGTTTCCTCTGTTTGGGTTCCCTTTTCATCGGTGAATTCTTGCCTGGTTTGGACAAAGGCCTCAAAAGTTTCCACCATGTCTATTTGTACCTCGATCTCAATGGTGCTTTCCAAGTCAGTCTGCATCTTAGCCTCAGTAGTATCTGCTAGATCAGTCTGCATTTTAGCCTCTGCAGTCTCTGCTACGCCATTCTGCATTTTAGCCTCAGTAGTCTCTACCAGGTCAGTCTGCATTCCAACCTCAATAGTCTCTACTATGTCAGTCTGTATTCCAGCCTCAGTAGTATCTAAAAAATTGGTGATCAATTCTGTTTGGGTTTTTGCTGTGTTCAATTCTTTCTTAGGCTTCCGGGTCTTGTTTACCTCTTTTAACTGCTTCCTCAAATGTTTTACCAATTTTCTTAGCCTTTTGTAGGTTCTGCTTAATTTCTTGAACTTCTTTTCAGCTAAATTTTCTTCTGATCTGGATTCAATAGGGGGTGGAGGAGCAACAACCTCTTTTTCAGGTATGGCAGTGTCAATTTCAGGTTTTCTTGTGGTGGTGTATTCTATCTGTACTTCAGAGTTTACTTCCGTATGAAGGTCCTAGCTGGGAGAGGCAATGTTACCCTCAGGTGTCAAAGGAATTGTTTCCATGCTTATGTTCTGCTCCAAGGGGATGGGGTCTCCTGACTGATTTTCGGATCCGGCCTTCTCCTCTACATGTTCCCCCTCATTCGCTCCATCATTCTCGAGAGGGGACAAGGCCCTAAAATATTGTGATTCCTCTTGATAGGTTAATACCTCGATGTGGCTAGAGCTGCTGGCAGTGGAAGACTAGTCTAATGGCTCTTCTTGCTCTCCATATTACTCAGATAGGATTTTAGTTTCATGGGATGTCCTCATTTGCTCCAAGACTCGAGCCATCTCCTCCTCATAATCTTGTAAGGGTATATTTTGAGGGCTTAAGGGAAATGAGTGGGATGGCCCTACCTCTTCTATGAAGTCTGAGGTTCCTTGAATTCTTTTGGACCTCTTTTTCCTGCTTGTTTCTAAAGTTGAGGCATGGGTCCTTTTCCTTCTAGGTATGTTCATCCTAGGAAGCTCAATTTCAGTTCCACCAGGGTTTTCCTTAGGTACTTGTGTGGCAGGGTTAACAAGGTTTTCCCAGGCTATCTGTTGCTTGTCCAAATCATGTCTGGTGATTATTTTGATTATCCCTTGATGACTGAAAACTTCTTGAGGGTTTTTAGCTTTTCTTATTCGAACAACAGTGTCATGTATTATAGAATTTAAGAAATCAGGCAGGTTAACTGAAATATTTTTTTTAAACACAACTAATAGTTTAAGTTGACGGGGTTTTACCACATCTTGGCATCCATCGCATGTAATGAATCTCTGGATGAATGTCGTTAGTTCCTGCCATGGTTGATGTAGAGAGGTAGGGTTAATCCTTTTTCCTTTTCGCTCCAATGGTTCTTCTGGATCCTGATATGTTGCGACTGCCTCTCGTAAGAGAAGGTGTTTCTTTGTTCATCTCTCCTTCCGCTGGTATTATGGAGACTTCAGCAATAATTTCTTCTGTGACCGGTATAACTCTTCCCCTGAGCCTGGTTTGTCCCTCTTGTAGATTTTGCAGGAACTCTATTGCTACTTCTGTATCAAATCCCTGTAGTCTGTGTAAATATGCTAGCCAGCCAGCTTGCTGAAGGATAGTGCTAGCTGCATCTGAAATCGGGAAGTTTGAAGGTTCATTCCAGAGAGAGCTTCCTCCCATGGCTGATGCATTTCCTTGAGCTAATTCCTCCTTCTGATTGTGTTCTCTTTCGGCTTTGTTGTTTAGGATGAACACTGTATGCAAGAGAAAGGGAAATTGCAACCTTCTGTAGGTAACTTCATATCTTAATTGTGATGCTCCTTTGGTCTTATCATCGTATCCAATGGAATTTGTGCAGGAAATTTTCATGCTTGCTTATTTACAAGTAATTACACCCCATCTACCGAAGTAAGGTCGTCCACATCCTCAAGTACAAGAAGGATTTGATCAATCATGAATGCATACAGGGGGAATGTTAGGGTTCAGTAATCATAGCCTGTACGTGAGAGTGGAGGCCATGGCTTTGGAGCTCGAGGAAAGAGGTTTAATTGGGTAATTATGAGTGCATGCAGTGTAAAGGTCAGATTTGGAAGTTTTCATAAGCTTATCTCATGCGGAAGTGACCGGAGAGGGAGAGAAAACAGTATAGCTATTATTATGATAGGATGTCCTTATTTAATGATAAAGTATGACAGAATCAAGACTGAGATAGGTAATTATTGGTGTCGTCATCCTGAAGTTCAAACATGTAAGCATATCTTTCTTATAGTTACTTATATGGTAGATTAGAACTATCATTAATTCATGTAGTGTTCTTATGTTAAGAATGGAAGAAATATGGGAGGTAAGGTATATGTAAGAGTAATTTTCTATCATTGAAACATACTCTCATACCATAAGCAGAGCCACTGCTGCCAGCAGGTGTTCATAGCCTCGATAGGGTTTCTATTTTAACCCAAAAAAATGAGCCAGGATCCTTATGCAAAAGTACTTATTCTGCCAATTTTGTGTAGAGATCACCGTGCTGGTACGATAGCCAGATAGCCATAGTGTCACTCACCAGAGTTGTAGCAGAGTGATCAGGCCGGCTCGTGATGAGATCTCCTGTCCTTCAAGCAGTTGAGAAGGTCATTACCCTAGTGTGGTGGCCATTATGTGCATGTCACTTGCTAAAATCTTATGAACATGGTAGGTTGGCTTGTGATGAGACCCCCTATCCTCTCTTGAAAATTTTCATATGAGAATAATACTTCCTTTTGAAACATAAGCATTTATGAGGAGGTCACTGTGCTGGTGTGATGGCCAAATAGTCACAGTGCCATTCACTAGGATTGTAACAAAGTGATCAAGCCGGCTCGTGATGAGACCTCCTGTCCTTCAAGCAATTGAGAAGGTCATTACCCTGGTGTGGTGGCCATTGTGGGCATGTCACTTTCTAAACCCTTATGATCATGGTAGGTTGGCTCATGTGAGACCTACTATCCTCTCTTACAAATTTTCATGTAATCATAATAGTTATTCTTTATACATGAAGGGAGGCTCATTAAATCCTTAAGAGTTAGGACTGGTGAGAGAATTAAAAAGAATTCCAATACAATTAACACCCCTTATTCATATTCCTTCATATTAGAGGAAAATACTACTCGAAAGTGCAGAAATATATACCATCATAAGATCATGTATTGTATGATAAAATATTTGAGCTGGGAATCTCTTAGCCTTTCATTTCATATATGTACAATGTCGACTTATAGTTTAGAGATTATAGTGTCAAAGAATCATCATATTGGTAATTTTACTGCTTCCCTCCTCTCTTCAACTACCACTTCCTACTCAGAGATGCCTTTTATAGCTAGGGTGTGGATCGAGGGGAGGATATCGACAAAGGAAAGAATAAAATGTAAAAACAAGGCTATTTGATCTGATTGAAACAACAGCTATTCAATGTGATTGAACAACAGTCGTTCAAAGAGTTTGATCAGCAAGGAAAAATAAACACAAAAACATGGTTGTTCAATCCGATTGAACAGCAGTTGTTCAATTGGATTGAACAACAGTGGTTCAAAGAAATTGAACAACAATAAAAACACAAAAAGCACGGTTGTTCAATCTGATTGAACAACAACCGTTCAAATAATTTTAACAACAAAAGATAAAAACACAAAAAACACGGTTGTTCAATCCGATTGAACAACAGTTGTTCAATTGGATTGAACAACAACCATTCAAAGAAATTGAACAATAATAAAAACACAAAAAGAATGGTTGTTCAAGAACAACAGCTATTCAATTGGATTGAATAGTAGCCTTTCAAAGAATTTGAATAACAATAAAAACACAAAAATCATGGCTATTCAATCCGATTTAACAACAGTTGTTCAATTGGATTGAACAGCAGCCGTTCAAAGAATTTGAACAACAAGGAAAAAAAACACAAAAAAACATGGTTGTTCAATCTGATTGAACAAAAGCTGATCAATTGGATTGAACAGTAACCGTTTAAATTATTTGAACAGCAAAAAACACAAAAAAAATAATGTTTTTTCAATCCAATTGAAAAACAGTTGTTCAATTGGATTGAACATCAAGCATTCAAAGAATTTGAACAACAAAAAAATAAGAGGATGAGAGAAAGGATACAATTGTGAGTATGAAGAATGTATAACAAAATAAGAGCTAGGAATTGTAAGGAAATTATATACATTATTTACAAATGACAGTAGCAACCTCTCATGTACTTGAGGTTGTGGGGTTATCACCCCCTTCAGCCACAACTTGGATGGTAGGATCGTTTTGTACCTGCTGGCAGAAAGAGAGGTTTACGATAGAGGCGTACTCTGTGCCCATTGACTCGAAATGTAGAACTAGACCCATCTATGGTGGTCAAGGTGAGGATACCATTGTTATGCACTTCTAAGATTTTGTATGGACCGAGCCACCTTGTCTACAACTTTCTCGGAAAATCTTGGAATCTGGAGTCATAGAGAAGTGCCTAATATCCTTTCTGGAATGTCTTCTTTTTTATGAGGTTGTCATGCCACTTAGCTCGTTGCTTCTATTGGTTGATGTGCGTTGTAGAGCCAGTAGCCGTGTTTCATCCAATTCATTTATGGGCCTTCATCAAGTCCAATCCTACTTCCTGGGTTGTCCTTTGAGTTTTGACTTCGAATTCAATGGGAAAAATGGGCTCTCTTCCAAACACAATGATACGGATAATATCCAGTGGTGTTTCTCCATGTTGTATGATAAGCCCACAGGGCCTCTGGAAGTATAGTGGCCCAATCTCAGCGATGTGATGATACTGTTTTAGTAAGGATTTATTCAAGGACTTTGTTGGTGATTTCGACCTGTCCATTCGCCTGCGAGTGGTAAGGAGACGTGACTTTATGGGTGATGTGATGATTCCATAGAGTGGCGCTGATTTTATTACCTACAAACTGTGCCCCTCCATCGATTATCACTTCCCGTGGTAGACCATATCACACAAATAGCTCGAACAGAAATTTAATCACAGATTCCTCCGTGGCTCTTGGTAAGGCTATTGTTTCCACCCATTTGGTTATGTAGTCTGTGGCAACCAGTATGTAGTTTTCTGATTCGATGGTGGGTTGAACGGCCCAACGAAGTCTAGTGCCCACCATTTGAACGGTTCTATTACCAATTGTGGTTGTAGTGGTATTTCATCTTCTTGGCCTGGGTGGCCCATTCTTTGGCAGCTATCGCAGGCTTTGACATATTTTTTTGCATCTTTGAAGATCGTGGGCCAATAATAACCCAATTGTAATAATTTGTGTCACGTTCTATGATCTGCGAAATGGCCGCCAAATGGTTCATCGAGACAGGCCCATAGGATATCATAGATCTCATCTGCCCCTATGTGGAAGAGCTATCCACCAATCCAAGAGAACCTGGCACTGCCTTGTAAAATCAGCTTTCGTTCCTTTGATGTAAATGCCTAGGCATTTTCCCTACGACCAAGTAATTTTATACATCTGCGTACCACGGTGTTTTTACTGCTACGACAAACAGATGTTCATCAAGAAACTAATCTTTGACTACTAGTGTGTCATCTATTTTTTGAACTTTGGATAGGAAGTCTGCAACCACATTTTCTTTTCCTGGGCGATCCTTGATGGTTCTATCAAATTCCTGCAAAAGAAACAACCAACGATTTATTCTCCCATTTGTGATGGGTTTATTGGCTAAATATTTAATGGCAGAGTGATCAGTATACAAGAGTACTTGATAGCTCGTTATATAATGTCTAAACTTATTAATAGCATAAATAACTGCCAGGAACTATTTTTCTGTCACTGTGTAATTTAATTCAGTAGGAGTAATATTTTTGCTGATATAATAAATAGTATAGGGCTTTTTATCTTCTTCTTGACAAGGACTGCCCCTATCACTCTATCAGATGCATCTGAAGAAATGTGAAAAGGCAGCTCCCATTTAGGACCGCGTAAGATTGGTGTTGTCAAAACCAAACTCTTTAAATCTGCAAAAGCAGTGTCACATTTATCAGATCAATGGAATTCAACATTTCCAATTAGAGCATACAAAGGTGTAGCAAATTGTGAGAAAATCTTTATAAACCTATGATAATACCCTGCATACCCCAAAAAACTACGCACCTCTTTCTGTGTGCAAGGAGTGGCTAATAAAAGGATTACCTCTATCTTTTTTGGGTCTACCTGTATTCCTGCTGCAGAGATATAGTGCCCCAGGATTACTTCTTCGGTCATCATTATTTGGCATTTTTCATTGCTTAAGCATAACCTGGTGGAAATACATCGTTCCAATACTTTTTCTAGCGTTTCTAACGCTTGATCAAAATCATCACCATATGGGGTGAAGTTGTCCATGTAAATTTCAAGCCCCTCAATTATTAAGTCAGAAAAAATGCTGAGTACGGCTCTTTGAAAGGTTGTTGGGGCATTGCATAACCCGAATGGTATCACCCTGTAGGAAAATATAACCCATGGGCAGGTAAATTTTTTTTTGTCTTGGTCTTTAGGGGCTATTTGGATTTGATTGTAACCGTTGAAACTGTCAAGAAAATAAAATAAACGCTTCCCTGCCAATGTGTCCAAGACCTGGTCAATAAAAGGGAGGGGGAAGTGGTCCTTCTGTGTCGCCCTATTCAGTTCTCGATAATCCACACAGATTCTCCATTTCCCATTCTTTTTAGAGACGACTACCAGAGGGGAGACCCACTTGTTGTCTGAGATAGGATAAATAAAATTCACGTCCAGCAGTTTTTGCAGTTCTTCTTTTACCACTTCTTTTAGATCAGGGTTTAACCTACGCTGGGGTTGTCGAATAGGTTGGGCTTCCTTGTTGGTATAGATGTGATGGTTGCATAGCTGGGGGTATATGCCCTTCATGTATGCGTATTCCCAAGCAAATGTTCCCTGATACTTCTGTAACACCTTTATGAGCTTCTACCTTTGGTGACTATCCAGGTTGCCATTGATATTCAAAATTTTCCCTGGCTCAATTTCAACGAGTATGCTGTTGCATACAGCAGTTGCAGGTATATGTTGATTATCAAGATTTTCCAAGAGATCCTCTTATGTTTCCTCTTCAAGAAATGTTTTCAGCATTTAAAATTTCAAGTTTTCAGATGTAGGTGGTTGATTCATAAAGTTATTGATTACATCATCCTCAGTTTGATCTTTAAATTCAAGAGCCTCGATCAAGGTCAGAGGTGGATAGATATTTTGCTCCCAATATGTATGTGGATGCTTGTGAATGTGTATCATGGGTAAACTTGGTTTGGAAGGTGGATAAATGATAATGTTCTTAATGGAATCTCCCGTAGCAATGGTCATGCTGCCTGTTCGGAGGCCTATATAAGCATCGGTTGTTGCTAACCAAGGTCATCCAAGAATCAAGGGGTGTCCGTCCATTCGATTTTTTGGATTGATAACTAGGAGATTGGCTGGATACTCCCATGAGTCTACAGAAACCAGGATTTCTTGCAATATTCCTTCTGGCTTGATAACTGACTTTTCGGAAAGTTCCAACAGCATATACGTGGGTTCTAACACTGATATGCCTATTTTTTCGCAGGTCCTTGTTGTTAAGATGTTAATGGCCGCCCCTAAATCGACCAATGTGTTTGGAAAGGAGTGGCCAGAGATTTGTATAATTCCTATGGAATTCCCTGGGTCATCGTATTTAATAGGGGCCTCCTTACCCAATAATAATTCAGAAAGTGTTCCTACCAGATGAATGGTGGGAGCAATATTTTCTCTTTTTGATTGCTTCCTTCCACACAGTTCTTTGATTGTCTTGGCATAAATGGGGATGTCTTGTATGGCCTGCAGAAGAGGAATTTTGATGCAAATGTTTCTTAATTATCCCAAAATATCAAATTCTGGGGAAGCCATTGGTCTAGGCAGTGTTAACCTTTCAGGGAAAGGAGTTGAAAGAATCCCAAGATTTCTAGGCTTCTCTTGGTCAATGGTTTCCTTTTCTTGCTCCTCCTCTGTTACATTCATTTATCTGGGTTCTGTTGGAGTTCCAGATTCCAATTGTGGTGGAATTGTCTCTTGTGCTGGCGAGATAATACGTCCTGATCTCAGCCTTAGCTCATTACATTGCTTCTGTTCAATTTCGGGGTTGGGGTTTTTCATGAACTGGATTAGCTAAACCAACCTATTGCTGGGGTTAGGATTGGGTTGGGCTAGTAACTGAGGACAAATGATAGGCTGAGGGTTGTGCTAGACAGGATATGGAGCTGGTAGTGTAGGTTGATTTTTTATTCCTATCCTCATTGGTTGGTGGGCCATTCCCAAAGGTCGTTGCCAATTTTGAGGCCAATTGGTTTGAGAAGGGGATGTTGGCCACTGAGTTTGATATGGGTTGTTTTGCCAATAAGGAGGATAACAAGAAAAAATTGGCCAATTATTCCCTATAGAGGGCTGTGTTGGCCAAGGCAGTGTAGGAAATGACTGAGACGGTCAATTGGGGAAAGACGGTTGCTTTTTCCAAGCTACTGAGTGGTTATGTTGGTTAAACTATGGAGAAGGTGTTATCTCCCCGTAATTTTCTAGATTGATTGAGATGCAAATGGACAGGGGTAACATCAAACCAAGCTTTGGAATCCAAGGACCTAGCCTTCTTGGATTTAGAGAGGGATCTCTCTAGTAGGTGCAAAGATATGAACTTTTTTGCTGATTGGGGTTGATTTTAGGCTAGATGTTAAGTGCAGGGTATTTTGATTGTTTTTGGTTGGGTATGATGCTCAGATGGATTTGGACAGAAAACATGGAATATTGTTAAGTCATTGGGAAATGGAGTCTAACAAGGTCATGATGAGTTCATCAATGGTTTCAAGAGCATTTGCAGGGAAATTTTAACTTGGTTGGTAGGTCTTTGAGGTTGTGGTGGATGATGAGATGAACATTAAACTTGAGAATAAAATCTAGTGAAGGGCAGAACTGAATCCTTAATAACTTCTTAGACTAAGGGAGTTAGAAAATCATAAGCATGGAAAGAGAATCAAAGGCATAAGTGAAAACTAATCCATTTGATTTTAAACTGAACACATATGATTATCCAAGACAAACATTCAAATGGAATAATAGAAAGGCAAGAAACTTATTTAACTTTCATAGATTTCATTATCAAGAGCAGAAAAACATTTAAGATGCACAAGTAGTTATAACCATAGAAGAAGAGAGAACTCTGAACATCTAAATTTATGGTTGTGAAAGGTTCTTTGTGTTAGGCCTCTGTAATTTTACTAGATTGGTAAGACTAAAGATGCAGAGACAACATTATGAACCACTTTGGGATTCTAGGATCTAGCCCTCCTAAATCCAGAGAGGGATCTCTCTTATAAGTGAAAATATTTATTTATCTTTAAGGATTTTAGTATGATATTAGGCTAGTTATTAAGAACAAGGGTTTTTTGTTTGTTTGGATGGTTGAGCATGATTTTTAATTGAGTGGAAAGTCCTAAAAATGAAAGAGTTTCAAAGGGGTGAAGGTGTGAACAATCAGAACAAGATTTAGCTGATAGGATAGATATGAAACAACACTTAATCCATTGGGCTATGGAGTCATAAAAGGGTTTAATTGTGCAACAATTTCAAGAGTGATCCAAGGGGCAAGTCATCTATATCAAAAGATCCTTTAGATTAAATGATGAATGGAACATTAAAAGTGTTGAGAAGGGGAAAAATTCAATAATTTCAACAAGGATTTATCAACTTTCCAAACAAGAAAAGCCTTTTAAGCAACTGTTTAAAACCAACCAAAGACAGGGCTAACCTTAAACTTCTTTGGAAAAGCTTGTATTAAAGCTAACTTATCAGACAAACAATCCAACAATCCACATGACTACTTTTAGAAGGGATGAAAACAGATAAGAAAACAAAGTGCAGCTTAAGATCAAGCAAGATACATTAAAATCTAAGCCAGATTCAACATACTCTTAGGGAAACCTTCAAAAAAACCTTTGGAGAAAGAACTAGAAGACAGGGCAAACCATAAAATTTCCTAGTCCAACTCTACTTAGCATATAATGAAAACATCATTCAAGAACTTCCTTTCAAGTTTTTCACATCAAGATAGGGACAAACCAACATTCCTTGATAATGTTTACACTTAAGTCATTCTTAAAAACACAATTGGAGGAAAACATGAAGATAAAGCTTATCAGTGAGAGTGGGGTACTTTTAACAGTAAATCCTAGCTCTATATTTGATGTTCTTTATCAGAGAAAATGTGAACAAAATGGCATACATGAAAGGAAAACAAATAACAGTAAGAAGTACTTCACCAGTGACATAGACCAGGATCCCAAAAATCAGCTTGTATATTGATGTCAATCCAGTTACATACTTCAAGTCCAATGTTTCAGTACAGCAATCATCTTCTCTTCTCATCCTAACTTATTTGATCACAAAACATAGCTTCAAGAGCCTCTGAAAACTATTTACATGTAGAAATTTTCGAGCTCAAGTATTACATCAAAGTCCAACAACCAACCTTTATCTCATCTTCTACAGAAGTATTTATAGAAGAAATGAGGAGGTGGGATGAAAGAAAAGATATCTAGGTTCAATTAATACAAGTTAATGCTTCTCGGACTTTGAGGGGCTCAATGGAGAAGTTTTCTGATGTTTCCTCTGTATTAATTGATTTTCATTAAGTCTTAAGAATGTTGGGCATATTTTATTGACTTTAAAACTCTTAGGCGGGTCAGCAATAACTCTGGTTGTCTTTCGAAAAAATATCACTGACTGAGGCAATAACTCTGCCTTCTTCTAATTTATGGAGAGATGCAGGTGGCACTTTGGTAGCTGGAGAGGATTCAATTAGCCCCTAATGTGGTAGTGGAGGCCCTTCGAACTGATATATCTCTTTGTTTATTCTTAAAACACTTTTAATTTGCTTTACTTTGTGTCTTAGGCCTAATCAGGCCTTGATCTTTATTTCAGGTCTTCATACTGTCTTTAACTGTGTGGATTAGGCCTTTGATAGTCGGATTTATGCCTTAATCCCTCAAAACTGTGTTAAAACCTTTAATTATTCATCTCTACTTCAATCCCACCCTTTGACACTGATACTCTCTATATAATTAAGGTTCACTGTGTTTTTGTTGTTCTTACAGGCACCCAGAGGGCTTTATAATGTTATCAGTGCTCATGAGGCACAGATAAATCATGATGTGGACCCTACAGATTGATCTTCTTCATGAATAGTGGCTTGAGGGATCATCATCCCCGGCCCTTGATTTCATTTTAAAAACTGTGGAAAAGCTTTAAAACCTGCAAAAAATGAACAAAATTAAGAAAACCCAGTGAAAATAGGTCAGAGGTTGTTTTGGAGGCGAGGCCTAATCATGGCCGTCGATCCAGATAAATCGACGATCAAGATTGCTCAATAGGTTTGACAGGGAGGCGATTGAATGAGTGAAGGTCAAATTAAGTACGGGCCATTGATCTAGATTGATCAACGGCTAGGATTAATTGGGGAGTTTATAATGCGGAGGGGAAATTTATAGCGAAATGGAGGAAAATGTAATAAAAAAGGGAAAAAGTCTTTGGCGGAAGTGAAAAAGGGGCTAAAATGAAGTTTGGACGCAGGATGGATAAGAGCCGTTGATTTGAAATGATGGATGGCTACGATTAAAAGGAGGAAAATCAATGTAATGGGGAAAGGTGGTTTTAGTGGAAAAAATTGCTAGTTTCGCGCTGCTCAGAAGTGGTTCGGAAAATCTTCAAAAAAAACGCAATATGCCTCGCTGCCTGACACACATCCCTTAGAAAACCATTTTTTTCACATTTTTTCTGGGCGTTAAACTTCGGATGCAAAAAAAAATGCGAAACTCATTCCAGGCCGTCAGATGAAGGGGTGTAGATCCGATGGTGCAGATCGCACGCAACGGAGGGCAAGATGCATGGATGGAAAGGTAGGTGGGGTCAAACGACGGTTTATATTCTGACCGTTGGATCTTGGGTATGGACAGTCGAGATCTATTGATGGGGAAAAATGAAAAGGGTGAAGTGCGAAGAGCGGAAGCAATGTGGACCGTCTGATCTAAAAAGATCAACGGCGGAGATTAAATCGGAGGTCGAGATGGTAGAGGCTTATGTGATATAAGAGCGGGATGTGATGCAACGCTGGCCATTGGATTTGATGGAATGGAAGGTCAGGATTAAATCGCATCGGAAAATAGGAAAAAGGCAAAAGTTCTAGGGCTTTTGTGTTTGCGATATGCAATTAAGCGTTGGTCGTTGGATCGGTTTGAGAGATCAACAGTTAGGATTAAATCGCGGAAGACATCAGCGGAAGGCAGAGGGGGGAGCGCAATTGAATCTCAACCGTTGGTTCTTGTGGATTCTATGGCTGAGATTAAATCGGAAGGATCTATGTCGGAGGAAGAAAAGGAAGAATAAGAAAAGAGTTGCGATGCAATGAGCCGATGACCGTTGATCAGTTTAGATCGACGATCGATATTTGTTGCAAATTCGAACTGTCGGGTTTTATCAAAACACAATGAAAAGTCGGGTTTTTATGAAATACAAAGGAGAAAAAGGTTTTGACGGGGTTCGAAGAGGATTTTAGGCCCTTTAAGCACTCGTTTGCAGGGATTAAGGTCCTATGAGGAAGCGGCCTACCATAGTTAAGTCCTCGGGAGCTAAAGAAAATATTATATGGAAAAAGGGTATTTTGGCCTAAAAAATAGAGTTTTTTAAGGCAATTTAGCAGTTCCGATAGGGGAAAGAAGGCATTTTTAAACCAAATAACAGAGAGACATAAGGTTTAAAAGGGATTTTGGAGTGTTTTTGAAGGTTGACAGAAGCTTATGAAGGAATTTTATTAAGAAAAATGGGGTGAAAAATGGGGTTATTCATGAGTGAAAGGAGGGGTAAAATGAAGGGGAAAATGGGTTTTTTGAGCAGTCTTCTCTAGGCAAACAGCAGATTTTTTAGGTTTTTGAGGGAAACAGCAGTGAAGATTAAATAAAGGATTAGTTAAATTCATAAGACTTTAATAACTAACAATTTGGCATGAATTTTTTCTTAAAGGCTAAAAAATATTTTATCCACCATTTGATATGACAAATTTTTATAGGTGGCTAACAGCGGCTCCAACTTGGGATGGCAGCTCCTTGGAGGTGTCAAGAACCTCAGATCAGTCTTCTATGGAAGCTAACCAATGCCTCATCCATTGGGTTGCAACTTTTCTTTCTTTTACTGATCTTCTATTGATCTAACAATGTTAGCAAGCATTAAAACAATGGAATTCTATCAAAACAAGCTTTCTACCTACCCAATCCTAATGATCTAACAATTTTTCTTCATTCAGAGTGCATTTGGATTAGCAAACTCTTTTTACAAACATTTTATTCTTTTGAAAACATAAATCTATTCTATTTCCACCTGTATTTCTCCATGAACTCAGATTAAGCAGTTGAGTTCATAAGCTTCTCTACCTAACTACTATCTGTCAGGATTAGACTGTCTGCCAAATTTTATTCTCTAATTTCTAAAACAAGAAATTTAAAAGCATCCAAGCTAGGATTAAGCAGTCTAACTTTCTGTTGGTATATGGCATAAAAAAAGCTACACATAGACTAAAGTTTGCAGAAAATGAAAACAAAATTGGAAGGATTAAGATCTGAAAATTAAAATATCCTTCATTATCCTTTCAGCTCTGATTTTGAATTTGTTTGAGTTGTCTTTCTTTCTTTTCTGGTTCAATTTTTGAGCTTATTGGAACCAGTTCTTCATCAATCTCATAGGTTCAGCATTTTAGCTTGTTTGAACCTTCATTTTTCTATCCTAATCTACCTTACTGATAAGCCAAGATTAAGTTCTTTGGCAAATCTAATTCACTAACCTATCAGCAATAAATTGAAAAACTAATTAGTCATGATTAGGCTGTATGACTAACTAGAAGTGTGTTTTTAGGAGTGGCATTTGAGCTTGCACACTTTCAGACTTTGTTTCTCATTTTTGGTATGGGGCTGTACCTTTCTTGTTTTCACTCTGCCCTCTTTTCTATCTTCTATTGTTTTTGTATTTTTCTTTTTTTCTTCAAGACAAAAATCAACAACTAACTAAATGCTCAAAGGTGAGATTTTATTGACATTCCTATCTAACCTAATCTAACTTGGATTATTTACATTCGTATATGATACAAAAGTGCCAATGTAGCCAGTTTAGTAATGACAAAAAGGAAAAGAAACTCTGGCTGCTTGTCAGGGGTATCCATAGTAAATTTTGAAGATTAATCTTCAAAACCAAGGCTGTCACAGGAGGTGACAACATTTTATGTCTTTGGCTCTTGCAAAGGATCAATGCTTGATAACTTGAGCCAATTGGTACTTCCACAAAATCTTCCAAAGGATCAACAAAGAAAAGATGAAGACTCTCTTCTTTTTGGCCCTCCATGGTTGGTGGATTATCTTCTTCTAAGACATTAGCTTTGAAGACTGCATCTTCAGTATGTTCCTTGGAAGCATCATCATCTTTAACCTACAAATCAACAAGAAGTGAAATTTATTCTTTCTCTAAATCCATGCTTGCTTCTAATATAAATTCAGGTTCTTTGGATGACAGATTGATCTGATCATTAATGGGAGAAGTTTCTTCTTGGAAAGATGGTATATCCTCAGTAGGATAGTCTTCTATTTGTTTTTCTCCCTCAAATTTTTTCCAGTATCTTTTATTTTTTGGGACAACTGGTCTAAATTTTTCTTGAATTGTATATTTTTTTCTCTCCCAAGGTCTCAGACACGTACTAGCAACAAGGGCTAATCCACTAGCAAAACTGTTTTGGTCTTTAGGAACAAGGATAAGTTGGAATTCTTTTAAATATTTTAACAAATCCATGGCATCATCCTTATAGGCTCTAAGTCTGGGATGTTTAACCATGCATTCTTCTTTCACTTTCCTAATTACCAATTCTACATTTCCATGAACTGTTATCTTCTGGGCTCCTACTTTCCTCAATAAGTGCAACCCTAAAAGAAGTGCCTCATACTCTACTATGTCAGTTGTGCATTGAAAACTCAATTTATATGAATGAGCTTCAGAATGATTGTTTCCTATATTATAAAGCCATATTCCTACACCTGCACTAGTTTTATTACATGATCCATCAAAATTCATACTCCAAAGAGGACTAGTTCCAATATTATCATTAATTTCCTTACTATCCTCTTTTTCTTGAGTGCCATTGGATTGTTCTATGGAATAGGCACTATGTTCATGATTTTCTTGTTTAACTGAAGGTTTGGAGGGTAGCTTCTTGCTTAGTATTTGATCAATTTTTTCTTCTGTCAAAGGAGAGATCTCTCTTTCAGCATAAGGAGAAATACAGCTGCCCTCTTTCTTTAGATCTACAAAAGAACTTTCTAAATCTGTACAATAAAGTTCTCCATGTGAATAGGCAAGAGTATTTGTTTTGGAAAAAGTTTCAGAGACTGGCTATTTATTAATAGTCTGATCTATTTCTTTTTCTGTCAAAGGGGAAGATGTTTCTATGTTCCTTTGAATAGGAGTACAACAGTTCTCTGTCTCTTGTGAAGACTGATTTTGAGACTGGATGTCTTCTTGAGCCTCAGCTATAAGGGATGATGAATCATTGTTTGGGTTTTCAAGAATGTCTTGAGGAATTTTCTTTATTTCTTGGATGTTTTCTTCCTCAACTGATTCATCTATGTTCTTGTAATTTTTCAATAAGATATTAAACTCATGAATGGCTATTAAAATATCTTCAAGATGTATTTGTTCCAAATCCTCATCATTGTCTATAATGTGTTGGGTGATGTTTTGTGATGTATCATAATGTATTTCACCCCATGAAAATGATGTAGTGTTTGCTTTATATTTCTCATAAAACACATGTTCAAGATCCTTTAAAGAAAACAAACTACCAGAATTCAACCATTCATACCAATCCCTAGTTTTTCCTTCTAATGTTAACATGAACATTTTCATTAGGAAATCTTCATGCCATTCAACTTTCAACCTCCATACATGTATATGAAATTTGATGAGATGTAATAGAGGGTCATCAAACTTTTCACCCTGATGAGCCACCAGACCTAACATTTTGGCGACATCTTATGTGGAAACCCAGGGATATGATCTCTACTCATTGGGGCATATCTTCATTGTATCCTTGGAATCATGTTTGTAAATCAAGAAAGAGGTCATTGAGTCTGTTCAGTCAGTTCAAGGTCTTCTACCAGTGGAGTCATTTGGTCTTTTGGGAGTTATAGAGTGTGGAGTCGCCAGGTGGAAAATTTTTAGATCTTAAGGAGGTAAAATGTTTTATGGTTCCACCACCATGTTTATTATGAATACGAATCTAAAATATTTTTGGGTTTTCTGATTTTTTCATTCCTATGGGTTATAAGAGTGTCCTAAATTTGTTTCAACACTTATCTAGGGTGATGAGACAAAAAGAGTTTACTCTTATGGCCTAGCTAGCTGATTCCTTCAAGGTTTGATAAGACTAAATAAGAATCCTAAGGGTTCCTTAGTTTATCACTGATTCAAATAAGTCCTATCATGATTACCAAAATGCTTGGTAGTGCCTGAAGAGAGCTACTTATATTGCACTAAACACTGAGTGTTATGTTTTAAGGATTTTACTCAGAAGTCCCCAGCGGAGTCGCCAGAATGTTAGGTCTGGTGGCTCAACTGGATAACACACCAAATGTTCTTGAAATAAGGGGTTTCTTGGAATTGACTCAGAAGTCCCCAGCAGAGTCGCCAGAAATTTTAGGCCTCTTTAATTTTAGCAGATTGGTAAGACTAAAGCTACAGAGACAACATGATGAACCACTTTGGGATTCTAGGATCTAGCCCTCCTGAATCCAGAGAGGGATCTCTCTTATAAGTGCAAATATTGATTTATCTTTAAGGATTTTAGTATGATATTAGGCTAGTTATTAAGAACAAGGGTTTTTTGTTTGTTTGGATGGTTGAGCATGATTTTTAATTGAGTAGAAAGTCCTAAAAATGAAAGAGTTTCAAAGGGGTGAAGGTGTGAACAATCAAAACAAGATTTAGCTGATAGGATAGATATGAAACAACACTTAATCCATTGGGCTATGGAGTCATAAAAGGGTTTAATTGTGCAACAATTTCAAGAGTGATCCAAGGGGCAAGTCATCTATATCAAAAGATCCTTTAGATTAAATGATGAATGGAACATTAAAAATGTTGAGAAGGTGGAAAAATTCAATAATTTCAACAAGGATTTATCAACTTTCCAAACAAGTAAAGCCTTTTAAGAAACTGTTTGAAACCAAACAAAGACAGGGCTAACCTTAAACTTCTTTGGACAAGTTTGTATTAAAGCTAACTTATCAGACAAACAATCCAACAATCCACATGACTACTTTCAGAAGGGATGAAAATAGATAAGAAAACAAAGTGTGGCTAAAGATCAAGCAAGATACATTAAAATCTAAGCCTGCTTCAGCATACACTTAGGGAAACCTTCAAAACAACCTTTGGAGAAAGAACTAGGAGACAGGGAAAACCATAAACTTTCCTAGTCCAACTCTACTTAGCATATAATGAAAACATCATTCAAGAACTTCCTTTCAATTTTTGTACATCAAGACAGGGACAAACCAACATTCCTTGATAATGTTTACACTTAACTCAAGTCATTCTTAAAAACACAATTAGAGGAAAACATGAAGATAAATCTTATCAATGAGAGTAGGGTAATTTTAACAGTAAATCCTAGCTCTATATTTGTTGTTCTTTATCAGAGAAAAGGTGAAAAAAATGGCATACATGAAAGGAAAACAAATAACAGTAAGAAGTACTTCACCAGTGATATAGACCAGGATCCCAAAAATTAGCTTGTATATTGATGTCAATCCAGTTACATACTTCAAGTCCAATGTTTCAGTACAACAATCATCTTCTCTTCTTAGCCTAACTTCTTTGATCACAAAACAAAGCTTCAAGAGCCTCTGAAAACTATTTACATGTAGAAAGTTTCGAGCTCAAGTATTACATCAAAGTCCAACAACCAACCTTTATCTCATCTTCTATAGAAGTATTTATAGAAGAAATGAGGAGGTGGGATGAAAGAAAAGATCTCTAGGTTCAATTAATGCAAGTTAATGCTTCTCAGCCTTTGAGGGGCTCAATGGAGATTTTTTTTTATGTTTCCTCTGTATTAATTGATTTTCATTAAGTCTTAAGCATGCCGGGTAGATTTTATTGACTTTAAAACTCTTAGGTGAGTTATTAATAACTCTGGCTATCTTTCAACAAAATATCACTGACTGAGGCAATAACTTTGTCTTCTCCTGATTTATGGAGAGATACAGGTGGCACTTTGGTAGCTGGAGAGGATTCAATTAGCCCCTGATGTGGCAGTGGAGGCCCTTCAGACTGATATATCTCTTTGTTTATTCTTAAAACACTTTTAATTTTCTTTACTCTGTTTCTTAGGCCTAATCAGGCCTTGATCTTTATTTCAGGTCTTCATACTGTCTTTAAATGTGTGTATTAGGCCTTTAACAGTCGGATTTATGCTTTAATCCCTCAAAACTGTGTTAAAACTTTTAATTCTTCATCTCTACTTCGATCCCACCCTTTGACATTCATAATCTCTATATAATTAAGGTTCATTGTGTTTTTGTTGTTCTTGCAGGCGTGTAGAGGGCTTTATAATGTTATTAGTGCTCATGAGGCACAGATAAATCATGATGTGGACCCTGCAGATTGATCTTCTTCATGAATAGTGGCCTGAGGGATCGTCATCCCCAACCCTTGATTTCATTTAAAAAACTGTGGAAAAGCTTTAAAACCTGCAAAAAACAAACAAAATTAAGAAAACCCGGTGAAAATAGGTTAGAGGTTGTTTTGGAGGAAAGGTTTAATTGTGGCCATCGATCCAGATCAAGCGACGATCGAGATTGCTCGATAGGTTTGACGGGGAGGCAGTTAAATGATTGAAGGTCAGATTAATTCCGGGCTGTTGATCTAGATTGATCAACGGCTAGGATTAATTGGGGAGTTTATAATGCGGAGGGGAAAAGTTATAGCGAAATGGAGGAAAATGTAATAAAAAAGGGAAAAAGTCTTTGGCGGAAGTGAAAAAGGAGCTAAAATGAAGTTTGGATGCAGGATGAATACGAGTCGTTGATTTGAAACAATGGACGGCTACGATTAAAAGGAGGAAAATCAATGTAATGGGGAAAGGTGGTTTTAGTGGAAAAAATTGTTGGTTTCGCACTACTCAGAAGTGGTTTGGAAAATCTTCAAAAAAAACGCCATATGCCTCGCTGCCTGACACGCGTCCCTTAGAAAACCACTTTTTTTGCATTTTTGTTGGGTGTTAAACTCTAGATGCAAAAAAAATGTGAAATTCATCCCAAGCCGTCGAATTAAGGGGTGTAGATCCGATGATGTGGATTGCACGTGACGGAGGGAAAGATGCATGTAAGGAAAGGTAGGTGGCGTCAAACAGCGGTTTATATCCTGACCATTGGATCTTGGGTATGGATGGTCAAGATCTATTGATGGGGAAAAATGAAAAGGGTGAAGTGCAAAGAGCAGAAGCAATGTGGACCGTCCGATCTAAAAAGATCAACGACAGATATTAAATCGAAGGTCGGGATGGTGGAGGCTTATGTGATATAAGAGCGGGATGTGATGCAACACTAGCCATTGGATCTGACGGAATAGATGGTTAGGATTAAATCGCATCGAAAAATAGGAAAAAGGCAAAAGCGTCAGGGCTTTTGTATTTGCGATATGCGATTAAGCGTTGGTCGTTGGATCTGTTTGAGAGATCAACAGTCAGGATTAAATCACGGAAGACATCAGCGGAAGGCAGAGGGGGGGGTGTGATTGAATCTCAACCATCAGTTCTTGTGGATTCGACAGCTGAGATTAAATCGGAAGGATCTGCATCGGAGGAAGAAAAGGAAGGATAAGAAAAGAGTTGTGATGCAATGAGCCGATGACCGTTGATTGGTTTAGATCGACAGTCAATATTTGTTGCAAATTCGAACTGTCGGGTTTTATCAAAACACAATGAAAATTCGGGTTTTTATGAAATACAAAGGAGAAAAAGGTTTTGACGGGGTTTGGAGAGGAGTTTATGCCCTTTAAGCGCCTGCTTGCGGGGATTAAGGTCCTATGAGGAAGGGGCCTACCAGAGTTAAGCCCTCGAAGGCTGAAGAAAATATTATATGGAAAAAGGGTATTTTGGCCTAAAAAACAAAGTTTTTCGAGGCAATGTAGTGGTTTCGATAGGGGAAAGAAGGCATTTTTAAACCAAATAAGAGAGAGACATAAGGTTTAAAAGGGATTTTGGAGTGTTTTTGAAGGTTGACAAAAGCTTATGGAGGAATTTTATGAAGAAAAAGGGGGTGAAAAATGGGGTTATACATGAGTGAAAGGAGGGGTAAAATGAAGGGGAAAATGGGTTTTTTTGAGCAGTCTTCTTTAGGCAAACAACAGATTTTTCAGGTTTTTGAGGGAAACAGCAGTGAAGATTAACTAAAGGATTAGTTAACTTCATAAGACTTTAAGAACTAAAAATTTGGCATGAATTGTTTCTTAAAGGCTAAAACATATTTTAGCCACCATTTGATATGACAAATTTTTATAGGTGGCTAACACTTTGAAACAAATTTAGCTAGTCAAGGCAAAGAGCATGATTCAAACAGACTTCATTGACAAAGCTAGGCAAAGCTACTTTAAAGAGGAGATTCCAAGGACAGAGTATTTTAGTGGCCACAATATGCAGGGCTAGCCATAAATCATACTTGACACTAACTGATCTAAACCATTTAAGAAATTAACAAGCTAAGAACTTCTTAGAGAGCAAGAGATGGATTCCCTAATATATCTCAACAAAAGAAAACATTAAGGCAGTGAAGGACAAACAAAAGTAAGGTGCCATCAGGAAAAATTTCTTAATCTAAATTTTTTTTCCTACTGGAACATAGCAAGATGGAAAACATAATGGAAAACTAGAAAAACATGAACATAAGAAACACTTCACCATCAACCAAGCTTATGGATCCTGCAAACAGTCTCTCTCCATCAACAAGCAAACCAGGGCATGCATGAGCTCCAAGACATCAAATTTCCATCAAAAACTCCAAGAGACTATGTATTTGTTTCAGCATTAGTCATCAAAATCCAAAAAAATATACAAGAGCCTCATGCTCTATTTATGGAGCAAATGAGGAGGTGGAAACCCTAAGAGGCTTCCAGAAACCTTAATTCAACCATAAATGTCATAAATGTGCTTAATGATCATGCAAGACCCAAGACACATAAGAGATAAGAAAATAAATGAAACACACCAAAACATAACTCCCCAATCAAATTAGGAGTGTTTTGTCCAAGAAAATATTAAAAAACCAATTTTCCATAAATTGGTGACTTTTGTTGACTTTTTAGCAAAAAGTTGTCTCTGTGTGTAGCTCCATATCAACAAAAATATGGGTCTGTTGCAGTTGAGTTTTGGACCCCTTCCCGGCATCGGATTCGGACCCGTGATGGCTTGTTGGAAAGCTTGAAGAGTCTGCTTTACAGAAATACTTGATTTGTATTGAATGGATGCCATTTACCTACTCAAAAATCCAATCACCCATGACTGCTCAATGCGCAGCGCCGGGCCTGAAAAGGAGGCAGAAAGGTTATTTTTGAGGTGTTTTTTGACCTTTTGAGGGGGAAAAAATGCTCCAATTGATCTGAAATATTTTGAGTAGACTGTTGGTGACATGAAAAACCAAAAAATGTAAACTTTAGCAGCTGAGGATGCCCCAAAAAAGAGCGTAGCGCCTAGGGTGTTGTGCTCCTAGGGGCCAAAATTTGGAAAAAACAAAAAGTTTCCATATTTTCTTCAAAATTGGTGTGTAGAACCCTCAAGGGGTTTAGACACCTGCTGAGAAGCATCAACCAAGATCCCAAGGCTATCATGAACTTTGGGCCTTTTTAAATCTTCTAGCTCTAGGAGGGCTTGCTTCAATTTGGCATTGGCAATCATGCTCTTCCTTGCATAGTGTTTGACCATTTTTTTCTACAAGGCAAGGCCCCTCTTCACCTCTTTGAAATTTTTGTGCTCCTTTCTATAATAGTAGATGACCCTTTGTTCCCTTTCAAAATCCTTTTCCCATTCTTGAAGCTGGGCATATTTTTCTATGAGGATCAATTTTGTATTTATCCCTTGGTCCTCATTATCATTGTCTAAATCAACAAAGAGAGGGCCTTGAGAAACCTTTTTGATCCTTTTGCTTCTCCTGACTGGTGCCTTTGGCTCAACACTCTTCATTTTTTCTTTGCCTTTGTCCGATGATTTGGTATTTTGTGAGGGGATGGCCCTTTTCCTTTTAGAGGCAGCAAACACATCCCTTTTCCCCCTGTGATAAGTGCAGGAGAGAGGGGCGATTATGGGAGTCTCAAAGGAAATGTTGTCATCAATTTGACCTTTGCTCTGGTCTGCTTTTTCTATGTCTTCTTCACTCTGATTTTCTTTGTCTTCTATGGACTGATTTTTGTCAAGACAGTCATGACAACTGTCATGACTATCATGTCTCTTTCTTGGACTGTCTTGGGCACTTAGATAGCTACCTTCCTCATCTAGTTGTTCTCCTTCTTCACTGTCTTCTTCTTCTCTGTTCTCCTCTTCCTCATCTTTATTATATTCCTCTTCATCATTGTTATCATTTTTTTCATCCTTGTGGCTACTTTCACTGGTTTCATCTTTGTTTTATCCTTCATCATATTTCTGCTCTTGGCCATCGCTGCTTTCTTCTTGGCCATCTTCCTCTTCCTCATTTTCTTCTTCCTCTACATCATCTTTATTTTCAATGCTTTCGTCATGATCATCACAACTTTATTCATGATCATGGCTGCTTTCTTCATCATTTTCTTCATTTTCATCCTCTTCTTCTTCTTCATCAACTTCTTCTTCACTGTCCTCTCCTTGTTCATCATTATCTGTCTCATCTTCTTCCTCACTGTTGCCTCCTATTTTCCCTTCACTAGGGCTATTGTCAGCCCCTTCACTTGGTAATTTAGGGGAGGAAGTAATAGGTAAAATTCTTTGTGGAGAAGGCACATGGGGAGATGATGGATGTGTGGAGGTAGATGGTTGTGAAGTGGAAGGCAAGCTCTGCTGGATGAAGGCCCAGGGGTCTGCAAACACATCATGTGAGATGACGGTCTCCCAAGATATACCTTGTTTCTCTAGGTGGTATAGGACAATCATCTTGATCAGGGAGTGATGAAAGAGGCTAGGAATTTGGTGGTCATATCTTTTCCTCTTGACATAAGAGCCCATTTTATCAATACTCCGGAAGAGGTAATAAGGTAGGTTCATCATCTTGACTTTGGTAAAATGCATCAAAAATCTGATATGATATGAATAGAGCTAGGAGTACCTTCCCTCACATGTGAAAAAATTGATAATCTGCCTCATTAATGCTGCATACCTCTTTAGAAAATAAGAAAATGAAAAATAGCCTTGCAGTTTTGCTGATAGGTGGGTTTCAAATAAGGCCCATAATAACCCAAATCCAACTTCTTTTGTTTGAACCAAAGATCACCAACGTCTAGTATACCGGTTGCCTTGGAAATGATTTCAAATGAAAGCTCAAATTGGACCCCTACTAGATTAACTTAGTGGTTTTGTAGGCTACAAGCAAACAACCTAGTTAAGTCTAGATGATATTTGACTTGCTTGACCTTCTCACAAAAATTGTAGCACCCTACATCCTTGAAGCATGAAAGGATCATAGGAGAGGAAGTGACTGGAGTGGTGTCTAGGGGCTCAAACCTTTTAGCTTTTCCTCCATGATGTTTCTGCTTGGTGGGAGTGTGACTCTCATCACCACTGGTGTGACTATCTCTCTCTAACATGATGGCTGGTCCAAAACAGCAGAAGGAACCTTGAATTTTTCTTGAGGGTATTTGGAGTAAACAAGTGGTGTAGGTCAAATCTTTGCAAAGAGGAAAGCTAAGGTGAAGATAGCTTTCAAAGCTTGTACTTGGTGGTGGAGGTCAGGCTTATAGTCACTCAGTCCCCTCTTTGCACAAAAAACCAATTTTTCTTATAAACCCTAGTTCAAAGACATAACAATTGATTTTTGCATAGTCTAGGGTTTTGGTCAATTTTAACTATGGATGACCTCTCTGATAAATAATATTTGGGAGAAGGAAAAAAGGTTAACCAACCTTGTATTAACTTGCAGAAGCTTTTTAGAGGCCAAAAAACTTGATTTTGAAAGTCTTTGGCAAAAATTTTGGAGTGCTGCCAGGGGCGCAGCACCGGGCCGGTCACGCTGTCAGGGCGTAGTGCCAGGCGAAAAAGGCAGTCTCTTGGGCGACGGTGGTCATTTCTAGGCCTGCGCACAGTGCCAACCTATGAGCGTGTAGCGCAGTGTAATATTACATTGCCCGCATTGCCTCTGTGCGTAGCGCCAGAGGGTAGTGGCATAGCGCCGTGCTCAGCGTGTAACACCTGCTAATTTCCACAGTTTGCCTGAAAACCCAAATAATTTCTTCTCAATGGCTCCTTCTTGAAAAATGGCAAATTATGCATGGGGAAGGTTCAATTGGCTTTTATACTTGATTTTAAAAGTAAATTAAAAAAGACGAAACCCACTTTTGTAAAGTTGGTGTCTCCTATCTTTCAGTGTGCTTTTGACTAATGTTTGCTGTGAACACACTTTAACATTTTTCGGAAAACATGTTTATGTATGCCTTTGCCAATATTTTTAAAGAACAATATTTTTGGCATGGAGACCTTTTTTTGGGAGCCTATTGTTGAGACGCAAAAATTGAGGTTACATTTTTCCTTTTTAGGCATGTCTTGACAATAATTTATACCCCAACTTTTTACTTCAAAAACTATGTTTTTCTACCCTTTTCTTCTCTTAGTGCAGGTGAAGCAGTGCTATTTTGGAAAAAAACCTTAAGGAGGAAGCATTTTTCCTTGAAATCTCTGAGATGGTTTTATGCTTGTCACTAATGTTTTGTTAATCCACTAGAACAAACCCTGATATTCCTTTACCTATAGGCCTGTTTGTGTTTTTGTCTTGTTTGTGTCTGCCTCCCAATGATAATTACATCCTATTACCTTGCCTCCTCTTGTTGTTGGTGGTCACCTTGGCTACTCTTTGAAAAATGTGAACAAGGGCAACTGTCCCTTATAGTGTTTGTGCTCGAAGCCAAGGAGGCTTTCCTTGAATGACCTTGGGTCAAAATGCTTGATTTTATTCCCCTTTGAATGTAACCTCTTTATGCAGGAAGGCATAACTTTTTGGGCACCAAATCCATCCTATGACTCAGTGAAACCTTTGGTGACCTAATGGGGACCTTTGGACTTGGATTTTGGATAGGGATTTAGACTTAGGGATCACCAAGTATAATATAGGACCTGTGATAATCTTAGTATGTTTTGAAGACCTAGGATCTAGCATACTTGATTATCCAGAGGGTCTGTAGAGACAATCAGTGTCTGAGAATATTATGGAAGAGTCAACAAGATTATTCGATTGGTAGGTTTGAATAGTAGTAGGGAATCCTGTAGATAAGCAAAACAGAGGATTTGGGCCAAAAGGCAAGACATGGTGAAAAATGGGTGACAGTTGGGGTTAAAATAAATGGCTTGAACCCAGGATTTGTCTTCTAGGAGTGGTGGGCTAGTGATGACTAGAGAGGAAGATGAAAATAGGAAAGTTTTATCTCAGAATGATGAAGGCAGTGATATTTCTAGAACTCACAATATTTATGAATTTTGTTTCTAGAAATCTAGGGACACTACTTAGTCATCTTCAGATAGTAAAAAATACAGATGAATAATAGTGGCTCCACTTGGGGAGGGCAGCTCCTTCTCAGGAGGTGTCAAGAACTTCAGATTTTTTGGCTTTTTGAAGGCTAGTGCCTCATCCATTGGGCATATTTTACCTCCTTCACTTGTTGATGCTTGCTTAAAGCTGTAATATTAGTAATTCGAAAAACATGATTGACATCAACATCGTCTCTACCTACCCAGCCTACTTTCCTAACATTTTTTCTTCCTTGGGTGCATTTGAACTGGCAAACCCTTGACATTTTTTTCTTTTTGAAAACAAAAATCAAAATATCTAATTATACCCTTATTTCTTCCAAGAGTTCAGATTAGACTAGTGAACTCTTCTTATTCTCTACCTAGACTACTCATTTGTCAATATTGATCTGTTTGACAAAATTTATTCTCTATCCTACTAACATGAAATTGAAAACATGGTTTAAATCAGGATTAGGCAATCTGACTTACGATGGGTTGTGGCATTAGAACAAGATGCACACAAACATTATTTTACATAAAAGTAAAATAGAAAGATAAGGGATGTGATATATTATTTGTTATGCATCCTTATCTTGCTCTTTGATTCTGTTTTGAGCATGTGGAACCAGTATCTTTCATTCCTAATATACTTCTTTTGACGAGTCAAGTTTGAATGATTTTGACAAGCATCTTTCTCTCTAACTTATCAACAATAAATTGAAAACATGTCCAGCCATGATTAGGCTAGATGACTGAACAAGACTTCTTTCTGAACAAAGTAGTGGAATTTAGGCTTACACACTTTTAGTAAGACTATTTTTTGGGTATGGGGTTGTACCTCTTCTTTTCATCTGCCCTCTTTTTCATTTTTCTTTGCTTTTTACTTTTTCTCTCTTCTTGGTAAAAACAATCTAAAACTAAAGGTAAAAAGATGCTCATAGTGCTGAGCTTATTTTCTTGCCTATCTATCCTAATATAACCTATACATGATATACATTTAGCTGATGAACTCTCTTTTCCAATACATCTATTCAAGCATATGATTCCATGAGGGATCTTGGTTTAGCTCTTTGAGGTTGCTAACAAAATTAAAAATCCACTCCCCCCTCACTTGTGTTTGAACAGTAGTGTCTGAAATGTTCTTAAAATTTTGCATCAAACTGCCCTTGACATGTTTTACTACCTCTTCAAGTGCCTCTAACAAATCAGTAAAGGGATCTTGAAACAATACCTGGCTTAGAGGATTTGGGAGATAAGCTTGATCCATGACTGCTTCTTCCTTCACTTGGCTGAGCTTAGGAATCCTTTGGGAAAGAAACTCATCCTCTTCCTCATTATCATCTGAAATGGTAGAATCATCATAGATTGCAATGTTGTACTCTAGAAAATCTGATGTATTCTGAATGAATGGGTTGAATTCTATGAGGAGGCCATCATGTTGATGAGTATGAGCACTCCTTGGCAGTAAGTCTTCTTGTGAAGGCAATTCAACAACTCTTATGTGATTATCATTTTCCAAGTCTTCATCTGCAATTTGAAATTCAATGGGACTTGGTGGCTGCAATTCTGAAGCTGAGGAGGATTCTGTGTCCCAAATGATTTCCTCATCCCTTTTAGGAAAAGGCTTTTCATTAACAACTGGTTCAAGAAACTCATTATCTTTCCTAACCTCATCATCAAAACTAAAAGACTGCTGATTTTTCAATCACATGAAAATTATTTTTGAAGGATTGAAGTGAAGTAGAGCAAAGAGTCAGAGACTCCTCACTTACTTCTAAAATTTCAAGGCCTTCCTCATCAGTGTCATAGGTGACTTGTATTGGCTGATTACTTTTTTCAAGATGATGATACTAGTCTTCTTCCCACAAACCAACTACTGATTGCTCTGCAAAGTTAGTTTCTGTTTGGAGGACATCATCATTAGACTAATCAAACTTTGGAAAATTATCAACATAAGTAACATCACCAATCAAACATATTGTATTATCATTTTGTTCTTCTTTGAGTCGATCTACAAGTTCACTTTCTAATTTATGGTAGATGGGATTGGTAGGAGAAATAACAGAAATTTTTTGTTCACATGAAGGTTTAGAGGCTGGTTGCATTTTTAGCATTTGATTTATTTCCTCTTCAGTCAAAAGAGGAGGCATTTTTCTCTTTCCTTAGATATAAGTACAACAGTTCTCTTTCTCTTGTGAAGGCTGATTTTGAGGTTGAATTTTTTCTTGAGCCTTACCTAGAAGAGATGGTAAATCATCACTTGTGCCTTCAGAGAGATCCTGTGGGTTTTCTTCTATTTCTTGTTTGATTTCTTCCTCAACTAACTCCTCTAGTTTGTCATGATAGTTATCTTGAGAATGAAATTCATGAATGGATGTTAAGAGGTCTTCAGGATGCAAATTTTCCAAATCTTCATCACTATCTATAAGGTACTGTATGATATCCTAAGATTGATCACAACAATTTTTAGCTAATGATAGAGATGGGAAATACCCTATATAGTGTTTATAGAATACCTTGTGGAAATCCTTCAAAGAAAACAAGATGCCAGGTTCTAGCCATTCATACCAATTTCTTGCCTTACCTTCTAATGTTGCCATAAACATTTTCATGAGGCAGTCCTCATGCCATTCAACCTTTAACCTCCATACATGTATATGAAAATTGATGAGATGTAACAAGGGGTCATCAACTTTTTCATCTTGAAAGATAGGTATGTTTTTTAACCAATTTATTTCAGGCATTTTGTGTGGGAATATAGGGATATGATCCCTACTCATTGGGGCATATCTTTGTTGTATTCTTGGATCTATGTTTATAAATAAAAAATGGTAACTAAATATTTTCAACCAGTCTAGATTTCTCTACCAGTGGAGTCTTTAGGTCTATTGAGAGTTGTGGAGTTTCCAGGTGGAGGGTTTCAACTTTGTTGTCCACCATCAACATGATTGGGATTTCTTAATGCATTCCCAGGGGAGTCTATGAGAGCTATTGGGGTCAATAGGGATACTGAAGACCAGTGGAGTCGCCAGGTGGATGATGTTTACTGTTTTAAGGATGTTCTTGTTGTCCAGCATCAACAACTAAATACCAATCTAAGGATGTTTTTGAGTTTTCTGAGATCTAAGGAATACTTAGTTTGTCACTAAATCATAAGGTCCCACTTTGATCACCATTATGTTGGTGTGAGCGGTGGGATAAATCCACAAGATAGTACTCTTAAGGGTTTTTTGAAAGGTTTAGGGAAGTCTAAGTTTGTTTATCACTCAGGGTCCCACTGTGATTGCCATTATGTTGGCTCCCCGTAATTTGCTAGATTGATTGAGATAAAAATGGATAGGGGTAACATCAAACCAAGATTTGGAATCCAAGGACCTAGCCTTCCTGGATTCGGAGAGGGATCTCTCTAGTAGGTGCAAAGATATGAACTTGTTTGTTGATTTGGGTTGATTTTAGGCTAGATGTTAAGTGCAAGGTATTTTGATTATTTTTGGTTGGGTATGATGCTCAGATGGATTTAGATAGAGAACATGGAATATTGTTAATTCATTGGTAAATGGAGTCTAACAAGGTCATGATGAGTTCATCAATGGTTTCAAGAGCATTTGCAAGGAAATTTTAACTTGGTTGGTAGGTCTTTGAGGTTTTGGTGGATGATGAGATGAACATTAAACTTGAGAATAAAAGCTAGTGAAGGGCAGAACTGAATCCTTAATAACTTCTTAGACTAATGGAGTTAGAAAATCATAAGCATGGAAAACTAAGTGAAAAATAATCCATTTGATTTCAAACTGAACACAGATGATTATCCAAGACAAACATTCAAATGAAATTATAGAAAGGCAAGAAACTTATTTAACTTTTATAGATTTCATTATCAAGAGCAGAAAAACATTTAAGATGCACAATTAGTTATAACCATAGAAGAAGAGAGAACTCTGAACATCTAAAGTTACAGTTGTGAAAGGTTCTTTGAAACAAATTTAGCTAGTAAAGGAAAAGAGCATGATTCAAACAGACTTCATTGACAAAGCTAGGCAAAGCTGCTTTAAAATTCCAAGGACAGAGTATTTCAATGGCTACAATTTGCAGGGCTAGCCATAAATCATACTTGACACTAACTGATCTAAAAAATTCAAGCTAAGAACTTCTTAGAGAGCAAGAGATGGATTCCCTAATATATCTCAACATAAGAAAACATTAAGGCAGTGAAGGACAAACAGAACTAAGGTGCCATCAAGAAACATTTCTTAATCTAAATTTTTTGTCCTACTGCAACATAGCAAGATGGAAAAAATAATGGAAAACTAGAAAAACATGAACATAAGAAACACTTCACCATCAACCAAGCTTATGGATCCTGCGAACAGTCTCTCTCCATCAACAAGCAAACCAGGGCATGCATGAGCTCCAAGACATCAAATTTCCATCAAAAACTCCAAGAGACTATGTATTTGCTTCAGCATAAGTCATCGAAACCCAAAAAAATATACAAGAGGCTCATTCTTTATTTATGGAGCAAATGAGGAGGTGGAAACCCTAATAGACTTCTAGAAACCCTAATTCAACCATAAATGTCATAAATGTGCTTAATGACCATGCAAGGCCCAAGACACATAAGAGATAAGAAAACAAATGAAACACACCAAAACATAACTCCCTAATCAAATCATGAATGTTTTGTCCAAGAAAATATTAAAAAACCAATTTTCCATTAATTAGTGTCTTTTGTTGACTTTTTGGCAAAAAGTTGTCTCTATGCGTAGCTCCATATCAGCAAAAATTTGGGTCTGTTGCAGCTAAGTTTTGGACCCCTTCTCGGTATCGGATTCGGACCCGTGATGGCTCGTTGGAAAACTTGAAGAGTCTAATTTCCAGAAATACTTGATTTATTCTAACTGGATTCCATTTACCTGCTCAAAAATCCAATCTCCCATGACTTCTCAACACGCAGCGCCAAGCCTAAAAAGAAGGCAGAAAGGTCATTTTTGAGGTGTTTTTTGACCTTCTGAGGGGGAAAAAATGCTCCAATTGACCTAAAATTTTTTGGGTAGACTGCTGGTGACATGAAAAACCAAAAAATTTAAACTTTATCAGCTGAGGATGCCCCAAAAAAGAGCGTAGCGCCTAGGGTGCTGCGCTCCTAGGGGCCAAAATTTGGAAAAAACAAAAATTTTCCGAATTTTCTTCAAAATTGATGTGTAGATCCCTCAAGGGGTTTTAGACACCTGCTGAGAAGAATCGACCAAGATCCCAAGGCTGTCATGAAATTTGGGCTTTTTTATCTCTTCTAGCTCTAGGAGGGCTTGCTTCAATTTGGCATTGGCAATCATGCTCTTCCTTGCATAGTGTTTGACCATTTTTTTCTGCAAGGCAAGGCCCCTCTTCACCTCTTTTAAATGTTTGTGCTCATGTTTATAATAGTATATGACCCTTTTTCCCTTTTCAAAATCCTTTTCCCATTCTTGAAGCTAGGCATATTTTTCTAGGAGGAGCAATTTTGTATTTATCCCTTGGTCCTCATTATCACTATCTAAATCAATAAAGAGAGGGCCTGGAGAAACCTTTTTGATCCTTTTTCTTCTCCTGACTGGTGCCTTTGGCTCAACACTCTTCATTTTCTCTTTGCCTTTGTCTGATGCTTTGGTATTTTCTGAGCGGATGGCCCTTTTCCTTTTAGAGGCAGCAAACACATCCCTTTTCCCTATGTGATAAGTGCATGAGAGAGGGGAAATTATGGGAGTCTCAAAGGCAATGTTTTCATCAATTTTTCCTCTACTCTACTCTACTTTTTCTATGTCTTCTTCACTCTGATTTTCTTTGTCTTCTACGGACTGATTTTTGTCAAGACAATCATGACAGCTGTCATGACTATCATGAATCTTTCTTGGACTATCTTGGGCACTTAGATAGATGCCTTCCTCATCTGGTTGTTCTCCTTCTTCACTGTCTTCTTCTTCCCTGTTTTCACCTTCCTCATCTTTGTTATCTTCCTCCTCATCATTGTTATCACTGTTTTCATCCTTGTGGCTGCTTTCACTGGTTTCATATTTGTTTTCTCCTTCATCATCTTTCTGCTCTTGGCCATTGTTGCTTTCTTCTTGGCCAGATTCCTCTTCCTCATTTTCTTCTTCCTCTACATCATCTTCTTTTTCAATGCTTTCCTCATGATCATCACTGCTTTCTTCATGATCATGGCTACTTTCTTCATCATTTTCTTCATTTTCATCCTCTTCTTCTTCATCATCAACTTCTTCTTCATTGTCCTCTCCTTATTCATCATTATCTGTCTCATCTTCTTCCTCATTGTCGCCTCCTATTTTCCCTTCACTAGGGCTACTGTCAGCCCCTTCACTTGGTAATTTAGGGGAGGAGGTAATAGGTGAAATTCTTTGTGGAGAAGGCACATGGGGAGATGATGGATGTGTGGAGGTAGATGGTTGTGAAGTGGAAGGAAAGCTCTGCTGGATGAAGGCTCGGGTGTCTGCAAACACATCATGTGAGATGAAGGTCTCCCAAGATATACCTTGTTTCTCTAGCTAGTATAGGACAATCATCTTGATCAGGGAGCGATGAAAGAGGCTAGGCATTTGGTGGTCATACTTTTCCTCTTGACAGCAGAGGCCATTTTGTCAATACTCCAGAAAAGGTAATAAGGTAGGTTCATCATCTTGACTTTGGTAAAATGCATCAGCAATCTGATATGATATGAATAGAGCCGGGAGTACCTTCCCTCACATGTGAAAAAACTGATAATTTTCCTCATTAATGCTGCATACCTCTTTAGCAAATAAGAAAAAGGAAAATTAGCCTTGAAATTTTGCTGATAGGTGGGTTTGAAATAAGGCCCATAATAACCCAAATCCAACTTATTTTGTTTGAACCAAAGATCACCAACGTCTGGTATATTATCTCTCTCTGACATGATGGATGGTCCAAAACAGCAGAAGGAACCTTGAATTTTTCTTTAGGGTATTTGGAGTGAACAAGTGGTGCAGGTAAAATATTTGCAAAGAGTAAAGCTAAGGTGAAGAAAAATTTCAAAGCTTGTACTTGGTAGTGGAGGTCAGGCTTATAGTCACTCAATCCCCTCTTTGCACAAAAAACCAATTTTTCTTATAAACCCTAGTTCAAATACATAACAATTGATTTTTGCATAGTCTAGGGTTTTAGTCAATTTTAACTATGGATGACCTCTCTAATAAATAATACTTGGGAGAAGGAAGAAAGGTTAACCAACCTTGTATTAACTTGCAGAAGATTTTTAGAGGCCAAAAAACTTGATTTTGAAAGTCTTTGGAAATTTTTTTGGAGTGATGCCAGGGGCGCAACGCCAGTGCGCAGCGCCGAGCCGACCGAGCTGTTGGGGCGTAGTGCCAGGTGGAAAAGGAAGTCTCACAGGCACCGATGGTCGTTTCTGGGCCTGCACACAGTGCCAACCCAAGCACGCAGTGCCAACCTGCGAACGCGTAGTAAAATTTAATCTTACACTGCCCGCCTTGCCTTTGTGTGTAGCACCAAAGGCTAGGGGCGTAGTGTCGTGCTCAGCGCGTAGCGCCTGCTAATTTCCACAGTTTTCCCGAAAACCAAAATAATTTCTTCTCAACGGCTCCTTCTTCTTGAAAAATGGAAAATAATGCATGGGGAAGGTTCAATTGGCTTTTATACTTGATTTGAAAAGTAAATTAAAAAAGACCAAACCCACTTTTGTAAAGTTGGTGTCTCCTTTCTTTCAGTGTGTTTTTGACTAATGTTTTTTGTGAACACACTTTAACATTTTTCGGAAAACATGTTTATTTATGCCTTTGCCAATCTTTTTGCAGAACAATATTTTTGGCATGGAGGCCCTTTTTTGGGAGCCTATTGTTGAGACACAAAAATCGAGGTTACATTTTTCCTTTTTAGGCCTGTCTTGACAATAATTTATACCCCAAATTTTTACTTCAAAAACTCTGTTTTTCTACCCTTTGGCAAAATAGTCTTCTTTAAACTGATACCCTTTGTCTTTCTTCTCTTAGTGCAAGTGAAGCAATGCTATTTTGGAAAAAAACCTTAAGGAGGAGGCTTCTGTCCTTGAAATATCTGAGATGGTTCTTTTCTTGTCACCAATGTTTTGTTAATCCACCAGAACAAACCCTGATATTCCTTTACCTATGGGCCTGTTTGTTTTTTTGTCTTGTTTGTGTCTGCCTCCCGGTGATAATTACATCCTATTACCTTGCCTCCTCTTGTTGCTGGTGGTCACCTTTGCTACTCTTTTAAAAATGTGAACAAGGGCAGTTATCCCTTGCAGTGTTTATGCTCTAAGCCAAGGAGGCTTTCCTTGAATGAACTTGGGTCAAAATGCTTGATTTTATTCCCCTTTGAATGCAACCTATTTATGTAGGAATGCATAACTTGTTGGGCACCAAATCCATCCTATGACTCAGTGAAACCTTTGGTGACCTAATGGGGACCTTTGGACTTGGATTTTGCATAGGGATTTAGACTTAGGGATCACCAAGTATAAGATAGGACCTGTGATAAGCTTAGTGTGTTTTGAAGACCTAGGATATAGAATACCTGATTATCCAGAGGGTCTGTAGATACAATCAGTGTCTGAGAATATTATGGAAGAGTCAGCAAGATTATTTGATTGGTAGGTTTGAACAGTAGTAGGGAATCCTATAGATAAGCAAAACAGAGGATTTGGGCCAAAAGGAAAGACATGGTGAAAAATGGGTGAAATTTGGGGTTAAAGTAAATGGCTTGAACCCAGTATGGGTCTTCCAGGAGTGGTGGGCTAGTGATGACTAGATAGGAAGATGAAAATAGGAAAGTTTTATCTCAAAATGATGAAGGCAGTGAGATTTCTAAAACTCACAATATTTATGAATTTTGTTTCTAGAAATCTAGGGACACTACTTAGTCATCTTCATATAGTAAAAAATACAGATGAATAACAGAAGGAAAAATGAAGGTAGGTCTTGAGGCATACATGGTTGTGTTTTCCATTGCCGACGCTGGTTCATCAAGTAGATCGGTTCTGTTTCTTCTTCTGCTTCTTTGTAAAATTCTTTGAGTCTTGGAAATGAAGGGCAGTGATCCATAGCATGATCCTTAGTGTAGGCAGCACAAATATAAATCGTGTCTAAGGGGCATTCCCTTTGGTTGTGCTTCTTCCAATAGTGTGGGCAGAAGACGGCTAAGTTCTGTTACGATATAGCTTGTTTCTGCTTGGCTTGCAGGACATCAAGCTGTGTTGTCAAAGTACCTAGAATGTCAGTTTTGAAGTCTTCCAAAATATTACCAAACTCTTCTCTGGTTATGTTTCCACCAGACTGCTTGAGATCTTTCTTTGTCGAGTCTTGCCCAAGTGTCTTATTTCGCGTACTGCCCCAAGAGCACCTGATACAGAGCGAAATAATGTCATCATATTCTTCTTGATAGATGTCCCTTCTTCCCATTAGATTGAGAATTTCAACCCATTCTTCTTTCATTTCCTTAATTATTGTTGCTTTTGGAATGTCTTTGGATAATGCATTATATGGGGACCTTTGCAGGTTATACTAAAATCTTTCAACATACTCTTCTAATGTCTCGTTGTCTTTTGCAGACATATTGAAGATTTCATGTTTTAATTCCTGAGTCTGTCAATAATCTTGATATTTAGTTAGAAAAATGTTCATCATTTGGTCCCAGTTATTGATCGTTCCCCCACCAAGTCCCATGAACCAACGTAATGCTGCCCCCTTCAAAGTAGAGGGGAATAATTTCAGTTTCTGAGGATTAGTGGTATAGTCGTATCCCCTACATAAGATGTCGAACTCAAACAAAAATGCATCAGGATCTTCCGAGGTCAACCCATGGAAGGTGGGGATGTTTTGCAGTGGAATGGCTTTCATAGGGGCATTAGCATCATGGTCAACAATGGGATATTCCAATGTCGATGTCTGCCTTTGATTTTGGTTTTGATTATTTTCCATTTGATCAAAGATATGCCAGTATTATTCAGGGATTTCTTGTTCAGGAGGAGTGATCTTAGCGGGATTGGGTGATGAGTGGGGAGGATGCTTTACAACACTCCCTTGATCTAGAATACCAAGCATCTTGATTTCGACCTTTTAGGTGATTCAAGCTCTAGAGTTCCTACTCGTATTGCCCCACTATTTTCTCCTTCTCCTTCTTGTAAATTGCAAGAACCTCCCTCTCTCGAAGGGTTAGTACCTATGTGTTCAGTAGTTTGGAGGCTTTGTTCAGACCCTTCAATTTCATTGTGAATCTCGGCATGGGCTGCAGATGGTGAGACTACTGCCTGAGGGAGAGTAGTAGGACTTTGAGTGGGAATGATTCTGGGTCCTATAGATGCCTGAGATTCAGCTCTCTTAATGAATTCATCTATGCATGTCGTTCTACCAAGGATTACCAGTCCTTTGGGTTTTGTATACTTTTGTGAATGATTTTTATTTGTCTCTATCCTTTTCTTCCTAGTCATAAAACAAGAGCACCTATTCTACTGAACTTTAATCAATTGTTCATAAGTGGGTTAGGGGGCAAGCGTTTTTCTTGCCAATATGCAGGTTCTTACCTCTCGTTTTTAATACCCAATGCTTCGCAGCAATAGAGAACAACAAATGAAGGATGTCACTCTCAACACTCTCCCCGGCAACGAAGCCAAAATGTCGATTCTCTAAGGTGAATATTATAGGCAACCTCTAAGCTTCTCATTTAATTGTCAACCCAGGGTAAGTCTTCTTATTTCAAGAGTGCGAGCACAGTATATGCGAGTGACATTGGAAATAGCTACTCTATATTACTATGAAGAAGATCAATTAATTCTCGAAGTTCAATCAGCTCAAAGGGAATGGAATTTGTAAATTACCGTTAACTATCTTGTCAAAATAAGCCTAGTGAGAATAATCTATGATTGAATAGCTCACTTAATGAATTGAACATCATTCCTACTGAATGGAACAACAACTCAATGAATTGAACAGCTATCGCTTATTTTAATTTTGCAATGGAATTCTCTTTCGAACTTAACTAACTAACATTCTTCTGTATTAAGCACAACAAGAAACCTTATAGGACCGATGGAAAGATCTAATTCTTGGTGATATAAAGCATTGAATAGAGATTGTGCTAAAGAATATAAACATATATAAAGGAATTGAGAAGACGATGAAAATGTTCAACAGTTATAAAACTATTACTATAAACCAGAAACATGAGCAATAAACTGCCTGAGTGGCAAAGGAAAATTCAGTGTCACAGGCGTAGAAATTTAACAAGTAGAAAGATATCTCACAGAACGCATTAGATAACTGAACATAAATTCTATAATTAATGTATAATACAGAGGTGAGTGTGGAAACTCCCAGGGCTGGGCCCAAACCACTAGAAGTCCAACGCAATGGAAAACTCGGGAAATGATTATTCAAAATACCAAAATTCTTTATTAAAAGAGTTAAGACATGAATACAATGGGACAATTCTGTCCTGATATGCCTATTACAGAAAAATAATTCTTATTTCACCTCCCCCCTTATCTCGTCCATCCTTGGCCTTTTTAAAGGCAATTTCGCTTCGTGGAATGGTCTTTTCCAAACGATAGCCCGCTGAGCGTGGCTGTCATTTGAGTTCTTCAGATGTAGACCTATCTTTCCGCCTTCCGCTCATCCCTGGGGGTTACTATGGATTCATGTTCTCTGTCTATTAGTTGTATTTTGTTCATTGTCGATTCAGCTGCCTCATTTACCTGTGAATAAAGATGAAATAAGTCAAATCCTCGTTGTTTTAAACATGCTTCTTACCGTTAGTCAATTTATCCTAATTTTGCATTAACCCTCCTTTCCTTTACTGTTAAGACGAGAGAAATCCTAAAAATGTATGATAATTCAAAGTAAAATGTAATATCCCTGTTTAGGGAAGCCTTGTTTAGGGTGGGCTCTGCCACGTGTCCGGGGTCTGAGTAATGAGGGGTTGTTTAGCCGCCGCCCTCAGATGCTCTGGTGGGCATTAAGACCCCACCCTTAACACCCTAGGATGGCGCCCTCACTAATAGTTCGGGATTTTGGTGTAGTGGTTGGGCCTTCATGGTATCAGAGCAGAGATCTTGAGGTCGAGACTCGCGGAACGTGGTGGGCTGTAATATCCCTATTTAGGCCAGCCCTATTTAGGGTGGGCCCTACCACGTGTCTGAGGTCTGAGTAATGAGGGGTTGTTTAGCCGCCACCCTCAGATGCTATGATGGGCCTTAATACCCCACCCTTAACACCCTGGGATGCTGCCCTCACTAACAGTTTGGGCTTTTGGTGTATTTTTTGGGCCTTCTCTTTAATGTTCCCAAATCTGGAACAGCTAGCAAGGCATGACTGGAAAATGCATTTTCCAGTAATGGCTGCTACAGGAATTGAAACCAGGATTCTTCTCTAGATTCTTTTTCAAATGCCATGAGAAGTCTAAGATCTTGTTCACGTTCTTCCTCACTGTCTGATAGCCCATCACTGTCTTCATGAGTATAGTAACTTTTTCTAGTGCTAAACCGATTCTTATTCCTTCTTGCTACTTCCTTCCCTTTTTCATGTGTTTCTTTGTGAGGACATTTAGCATCATAATGACCAACTCTTCCACAAGTAAAACATTTCAAGGGAAGCTTACCTCTGAACCGTCCTGTACCAAGTTGGAGTTTCTTTACAAAATTTACCTCATCTTCTTCTGAGATATACCCTGATCCTTCTGTCTCTTGTACTTCTTTCCCTTTTGTAGAAGCTTTAAAAACGACTTCTTTGACTTCAGATGGTCCTCCTCTTCTCATTTCATATGCAGTTAGTATGCCATGAAGTTGCACCACGGTAAGATTTTGAAGATCCTACTTTTCTTCAAGGGCAGAAACTTTTGACTCAAATTTTGTCGTTAGTGATCTTAAAAATTTCTCAACCAAAGTAGATTCGGTTATTATTTCTCCCAGATTTCTCATACGATTTACAATATCATCAAGACGTAAAAAGAAATTGGCAATGCTCTCCTCATTATGCATTTTTAGATTCTCATATTGAATTATGAGAGTTTGGAGTTTAGCACTTTTTACCTTTGCATCACCTTCATAACTTAGAATGATTTTTTCCCATATTGCTTTTGCAGTATTCAGCTGTATGAATTTGACAAATTCTGATTCAGTTAGACTTCCTAATAGAGCATTGACCGATTTTACATTTGTTTCATAATTTTTCCTTTCCGTTGGATCTGTTGGTACTGCGGCTGGATATTGATACCCTGTTTCAACAATAGCCCATACTTCTACACCCAGAGACTGAAGATAGGATCTCATCCTTGTTTTCGAGAAGATTAAAATATTTCCATTGAAGAGAGGAGGCCTGATAGACGTTATTCCATCTTGATTGCTCATCTTGATTGATCTTCCTTCTAGTGGCTAAGCTTCTTAGAAGGACCTGCTCTGATACCAATTGTTGGGAAAAAAATACTGATAGGGGGGGGCGAATTAGTATTTAGGGCTGAAAACTTTTTACCTTTTCTTTCTCTTAAAACCATACATTGTTTTACAGAAACCAACATGTATGTCCAGAGATCTTATTATGTCTTTACTTAGATCATTGCATCATTCATTCATCAGATGTTTAGTAAGCAGTAAGTATAAACAGAAATAACAGAACAAACCATCAAACATAAGCCACACAAATGAACACCAGTATTTAGGTGGAAACCCAATTTGGGAGAAAACCACCGCTGCTGTTATCTCAGTCTTCAATATTTATTATAAAGAAAACTTCTTACAATTTATGCTAGCGCAGACTTATACCAACACGCAGGCACCTACCTGCAGAAAGGCTACAACCTTCTCTCGTTTACCAGCTACCACTGGAAGGGAGCTACAACCCCCTCACTGAAGGCTTCAACCCTCAGCACCACTGCGGACTACGATCCATCAATTTTCATACTGGATCCACCAGTTTCCATACAACATACCTTGCAGGCCACAAGATTTATTCATTTTCTTCAGTACACTCGCACCTGTTCTTCATGATTTCGTTAGTCGATCAAACTAGAGATTCATCATCATCAGATCATTATATCCATGGGTGCATCGTAGATTCAGATTTATCAATTAAGAACAGAGTTCGTCCATGCAGATATTCCTTAGAAAAATTTATTCATTCACCACCCTTATTCCTGCACACCTTGTACAATAATCGTCTTCTCCTTATATAGTTTTTGCCTTTAGTAAAACCATGAGTCAAAACCATCCAACTGCTGATGGTATTCCTTCGTTTATTGAAATTTTTTTATTTATCAAATTCGTGGAATTTGATAAATAAACATTATCCACAACCTTTGGAAATTTAAAATATATAATAGAAATTTATATTAATAACCAACACTTTTAAATAGACCTTAGTAATGAGCAATATAAATTAAATTAGGGCCCAGTGCTAACAATCTACCCGATCGAAGGGCTCACATTCCATCGCACCGCAACATCCAAATCGACGGATATCGCTTGGGTAACTTGCACGGGAAATAACGCGCGATGGCATGCCGTACCTGGGTTATCCTTCGCACACCTTTCGAACACAGCCACCGTCCGATGTCATCTTCCCAGATCAACGGTATGTATCACTATCGCTGGGCATCCTGGGTCGAACAATAACCCGCGATGGTGCACAGTGACAAGCGGTTTTCCGTGGGTCCTCCTTGCCACATGTCGAATGATTTATGGAATCGCTCCCAACTCCTCAAATACTGCTTACTCCACATAGGTGGTGCGATGAAAACCATAAACCGCCTTCACTGTTCACTCAGTCACGGTTCCACTCTTCCACGCAGGGTTCCATTCATGATTCTGCAAGCAACATCATCATATCTCTGCAACCATTTACTAGAACATTCACTTATTATTTTCTATTCGATGGCCTTTTTCTCCTACTCTGTCTCTAGACAATTCTGCTTCAATTATGCACTCTTCTTCTGCTGCTACTTTGCTTTTCCTCTTTTCATGGATGCTCCTTCTTTTCCAATTCTTTTTCCATCAATGACAACATTTCCAACATAGAGATCTACATAGCTCAACTGGACATATCCCCTTTCAGGTGGGGTTTGGATTCCAACCACAATGTCCCATTGATGTGGCCATACCATTTGCAGCACTCAAGAAGCTTCAGCCCATGTCCAACCTTAAACCGGCATGCTAACAACTTCATTGAGTGAATCCAGCACATCTACCAGCAGATCCATGACATATTGGACAAAGCCAATTCTAAGTACAAGCAGTGATATGATCAGCATCAGGTACCACACAAGTTCTAGGTGGGTGACAAATTTTGGCTACATTTGCAGAATAAGTGTCTCGCTAGGCTATACCGTTAGCTTCAGCCACTATGTTATGGGCCATATACCATCACCAAGGATGTAGTTCAAGCTCAGCATTCCAATGTTCCTTGGCCTACAACCAGTGTTCAATGTGGACCGCCTTCGGCCATATTGTCCACCATTACTGGACACACCTGACATTGGAGAACAAATCACACCAACAAAACTAAACCATGGCTGCATCTAATAGGCCACAACTAATCGGATCATGGACATGCAGATCAATAACACTCACTAGTAGAAGATCCAAATGTATCGGGTTGTCAAAGTTTCCCAACTCTTGCACGAAGGCAAGTGGCTCACTAAGGACCAAGTTCAACAAATGTTTCCCCATCTCATGGAGGCACTCAATGCAATGGGGACAATTGCTTCCAAATGAGGGAGGATTGATCCAAGTGGATGACGCAACCATAAGGCTGCATATACCCAAAGATGCAGGGTTAGCGAAATTAACCCCACATTACCTCCATTAACCTTAAACGTTCATATTTTAATCATATGCACGTGGAAGCTTAACAATAAGTGGCTCTCTAGTTTATGACTCATATAACCATATAATAATTTTTTTACTTTTATGCATTGGCCACCCCTTCACATTACCTTATCGCATACATGACTACATATTCATACAAACCCCGCGGACCTATAGTTTATTGGCCCACACACAACCTAACCAATCATAGTGTATTGCACTTCGCAACTTATATAACTTATCAGATCGCAACCCATAAAAAATAACTTTAACCACTAAACAATCCCAACACCGATGCAAAGTCTCTCTGGAACTGTGATGTAATCTCCACCGTTGGTCTATGCCAGATCCAACGGTCCTCCTGTACCGTCTCACACTACCATCTCCTGTTTTTATCACATCATAATCAAAACAACTTACCATGTGATGTTTAAACAATAAACTCTAAAATCACCGATGTGCGATATGCGATTGAACTCTCCGCCCGACACGTGTCCACTTGGAAAATTTCTCAACTTACCGCATCACAACTTAAATCATTTACCTTGCGATATCGTTAACAATAAACACTAAAACTGCTGATGTGCGATATGCGCTTACATCCTATGCCCGACACATGTCCACTTCGCAACTTTTCAAACTTAACTTTGCGATGTAATCTGGTCCATCCATATCTCACTTCAATTCTGTGATTTAATCCTCATCGTCTGATTGCCTCCTTTGGAAATATTCTAAAGGTTTTTTGCCTTAATAAATTTCTCTATTTCTTCGGTTATCGCCACTCTATAGCTCCATCTTCTCCACGCTACTCTTGCAATAGTTCATTCAATGAACTCATGTGACTCCATCTTTCTCCATGGTGTTAAAAACCTCCTGAGCTTTATTCTGGTTATCCAATCATTCACAAAACGATTTCAGTTGCTGCAACACCTCTGCACACTGTTCTCAATCTAGAATTCATAATTTATTCATCTTTGACCTGCACAACAGTTTTAATTGCACTCATTCTCTCCAATTAGCTTCTCTCACAACCAATTACTCCAAAACTAGAATCACTCGTGATTCTACTCAGTTCTTCCACTGTAAATCCTTTTCACTCAAAAAGACTTATACACTCATCAAAATTCAAGTAATCAGTAATGTATCATATAGAAATCAGATTTCTTCTTTTACAGATCACTCAGCACATAAAAGAACAATCACACAATTTGTAATTTATTAACACTCCGCACTCCACATAAACTTGAAATTGAGTTGTATATTTACAAACAAATAATTATAGTAATGATACCTTCTCTCGGCCTGATTTTATTTATTAGTGGCCTTTCTCATCCCTCTCTCTATATCTAACTATGCCCATAGGCTTACAATAAAATCCGCTATCTAATAATCATCCATTGTCCTTTATGCCTTTGAGGCTTAAAAATTTATACAAAAGGTTCTGTAACCTATTCTAATTCAGATCCATAGGTTACTAAACTAAATCCTAAGGATCCTCTCAAATCCATAAAATCACCAACTAATTCCTTAAGTCTAGGATTCACAATAACCTTGAAATCCCAACTATCCTAAATCTCTCATGTTCTACTACATTCAAGAACATTTACAAATATGTGTCACAATATTTAATTAAATCATATTCTAAATGTCTCACATAAAATCACTCAAAAAATTTGAAATTACATTAATTAAATACTTTATAAAACCAACTCCCTTGAAATAGAATACCCCCTAGATTCTTCTAATATAAAAAAATTTGGAACCATGATTCTCTTGCATCAGACTCCCACGGTAGAAAATAATCATGATCTTCAGATCATGCGTCTTCAATGTTGATGGAATTCCTCCTAGATCCCAGACTTTTTTCTATAGGTTGTCTTTGGTTGTTGTTGTTGTTCTCTAGGTATCCATACTTTATGTTGCATTTCCCCATTGGTTATGCTCTCACAATCTGCTACTATCTTTCTCTTGATACTACTGCTTCTATTTCTTGTTGTTGTCTTCTTCTGAGACACTTTCATCATCAACCTTATTATTCTTTCAATCTCCATGTCCAGTTTATCTTCTGACTGATCATCACTCTGCCACTTGTTGCTGCACTCTGTCCATTCATCTTCAAACTTTTGTTTGTTACCTTCATTTTGAAGTTTTTGGATTCTTACTACCATCCTTACATCCTTACCCTTTTATTCATGATTGTCATTCTTGACAAATTTTGTCTTCCTTCTTCAACAATTCATCCTAAGTGTATATTCTCTGCTTTTCCAGCTTTCTTCTTTGAAGGTCTAACTTTCTATATAACTCAACTATTTCAATTGGAGTAGAATTTGGAAACTTTACATAGTTTTCAATACCTTCACTTGTTTTTGACCAATCATCAAATGGCCCTTCTCCCTTTGCTAAATCTACACACATGTCTAAATCACCATGCTTAAAATTTCCAATCTCATTAGGCACAGTAAATACCTTTTCTTCATCATGCTTTTTAATTGCATCTTCAGCGTAGACTTCTTCTTTATTTTGAACAATCTTCAGTAATTTTTCCTTTTCTATTTCATCTCAATGGATTCCATGGTTATCTCCATTGTGCCTATCATCATGATGTAATGATGATCCTTCACCATGTTTTCAGCTAACATAGTTTCTTCTTCATTAGGTTCCTTGAAATTTTCCATTCGTTTTCCTCTTTTACCTGCATAACTTACATTAATACAAGAATTAAAAATATAAAGCCTCGGTGCCTCTTCCTCCTATGGCAACATCTCAGTATGCATCTATGAGCTTTCCTCTAGCTCCTTTGTCAGCACATCAATATGTTGATCCGAGCTCTCTTTTTAATTCTCGATACTTTCATATAATCTCACCTCTTCATCTTCATCATTATAGAATGAAAGATAATCATTCCAATTTCCTTCAGGTTCACAAATAATTTCTCTTTGAACATAATCTCCTTCTGGATCTCTGCTATGGTCATCTATTGTCACATTTTCCTTCTCTTCAAGATGGTTTTTCACATATTCCTCACTCAAACCATTAAACATAGAATTCAATTCTCTTACCTGAGGATTTTTATCTCCATGTCTTAACTCATATCTTCCATTCCAATCTTCACTGTTACCAGCTTCAATATTATGCTGCACATTTCCATGAGACCTCTCTGTCTCCTTTCGTTTCTAAGATATTGCTATCTCAGTCTTAATCTGAAAAGATTTCAGATTCTGCTCCTTCTTCTTAACAAACTCTAAAGTTTTTTCATCATCCTGTGATGTACCTGCAATCATACACAAATCATTAGTTTTATAAATACAGGACCTTTCGGTCTCATTTGATGCTTCAAGCACCAATATTTCACAATGTACATTTTGGTTTTCAGCATATCCTTTTTGTTGTGACTCAATTCCTTTGAGTCTCTCCTTCTCCAACAAGCCAATATGTCTCTTATCAAGTTCTCTGAACTCATTTATCAGTTTGAAATTACATATTTTTTTCAATAGGTTCCATCTAATCCGTTTCCTCATTCTCCATCCATGTCTTTGGTATTAATTCTCTTTCTCTTGTAGCCATCCCTGTAGTACTTCCAACTGTACTATAATCACTGCAAGATTTCTTTTTCAATCCTCATTACTCATTTTACCTTTATGGCATTCTCTAGAACCTCTTCTATGACCCTCCATGGCCATCTTCCTCATGAGCTCATCCATGCTCGATTAGTAATCTGCAACATATCCTTCCCTTGTAGCAATCTCCTCTTGCTACTCAATACCTTATCAAGCTTCCTCTCTGAGCTTGATCTCTCCCTAAGTATTCTCTTTCTTGTTTCACTCTCTTGAACCTTCTAGAGCTTTGCTACTCCTCTGGCTTTTGCACTCAGTCACCTCTCTCCTTTCTTCCAACCTCTAGTTGGATAGGTTCATTTCCATCATCATAAAAAAACTATGCTTGTTATTGGCTACAATCATCAAACATCTTCATATAATTTCTTTCAATCAATAATTAATCATTAATTAACTGAAAACATGAAGACCATACCTCACTGTCCAATTTTCTAAACACATGTTGCTGTTGTAGTTTCTCTTTTCTATCTGCTGACTTTACCTTTACTATTTGCAATTGTCACTATCCCTTCATAAACAATTTTCTCAAATTTTTTTTTCAATAATCTGATCTAATTTCTCCCAAAGTAAATTTTTCTTATATCTCTTTATTGTTCTTTCAAAAATAGATTTATCAATCACCAATTTTAAAATCAACAAGAAAATAATTTTCCTTTTTTACCTCAATCAAATTCAGATCTGATTATTATCTTCTCTTCTGCTGCACCTTTGATTTCTGAAAACTCTTCATGTTCTGTTCCCTTCAAAGAACTCTTGCTGTCCTGATTTCTCCTCTGAAGAACATACCTACTCTAACTTTCTCCCAAAAGAGCTTTCACTCACTCTGATACCAAAATGATGCAACCATAAGGCCACAAATACCCAAACATGTAGGGTTAGTGGAATTAACCCCACATTATCTCCATTAACCTTAAACGTTCATATTTTAACCATATGCACGCGGAAGCTTAACAATAAGTGGCTCTCGAGTTTATAACTCATATAACTCATATAATAATTTTTTTACTTTTATGCATTGGCCGCCCCTTCACATTACCTTATCGCATACACGGCTGAAACTTTATACAAACCCTGTCGACCTATCATTTATGGGCCCACACACAACCTAAAAAATCATAGTGAATTTCACTTCGCAACTTATATAACTTAGCAGATCGCAACCCATAACAAATAACTTTAACAACTAAACAATCCCAATGTTGATGTGAAATCTCTCTCTAACTGCAATGTAATCTCCACCATTGGTCTATGCCAGATCCAACGGTCTTGATGTATCGGCTCACACTGCCATCTCTCATTTTTATCGCATTGCAATCAAAAAAACTTACCTTGCGATTTTTAAACGATAAACTCTAAAATCATCGACGTGCGATATGTGATTGAGCTCTCCGCCCGACATGTTTCCACTTCGCAATTTTCTCAAACTTACCGCATCACAAATTAAATCATTTACCTTGTGATGTCGTTAACAATAAACACTAAAACAACCAATGTGCAATATGCGCTTGCATCCTTTGCCTGACACATGTCCACTTCGCAACTTTTCAAACTTAACTTTGCGATGTAATCTGGTCCATCCATGTCTCACTTCAATTCTGCGATTTAGTCCTCGTCGTCTGATCGATTCCTTTGGAAATATTCTAAAGGTTTTCTGCCTTAATCAATTTCTCTGTTTCTTTGGTTGCCGCTACTCTACAACTCCATCTTCTTCACGCCACTCCCTACGATAGTTCATTCAATGAACTCATGCGACTCCATCTTTCTCCACGGTGTTAAAACCCTCCTGAGATTTATTCTAGTTATCCAATCATTCACAAAACTATTTCGGTTGTTGCAACACCTCTGCACACTGTTCTCAATCCATAATTCGTAATTTATTCATATTCGACCTGCACAAAATTTTTAATTGCACTAATTCTCTCCAATTAGCTTCTCTCACAGCCAATTTCTCTAGAACTGGAATCACTCGTGATTCTACTCAGTTCTTCCACTGTAAATCATTTTCACTCAAAAAGACTTATACACTCATCAAAATTCAAGTAATCAGTAATGTATCATATAGAAATCGGATTTCTTCTTTTACAGATCACTCAGCACATAAAAGAACAATCACACAATTTGTAATTTATTAACACTCCGCACTCCACTTAAACTTGAAACTGAGTTGTATATTTACAAAAAAATAATTACAGTAATGAGACCTTCTCTTGAACTGATTTTCTTTATCAGTGGACTTTTCTCATCCCTCTCTCTATATCTAACTATTCTCGTAGGCTTACAATAAAATCCCCTATCTAAGAATCATTCATTGTCCTTTATGCCTTTGAGGCCTAAAAATTTATACAAAAGGTTTTGTAACCAATTCTGGTTTAGATCCATAGGTTACTAAACTAAGTCCTAAGGATCCTCTCAAATCCATAAAATCATCAACTAATTCCTTAAGTCTAGGATTCACAATCCCTTTGAAATCTCAACTATCCTAAATCTCTCATGTTCTCCTACATTCGATAACATTTACAAATATACCTCACAATATTTAATTAAATCCTATTCTAAATGTCTCCAATAAAATCACTCAAAACATTGAAAACTACATTAATTAAATACTTTAGAAAACCAACTCCCTTGAAATATAAGACCCCCGAGATTCTACTAAATGTACAAAATTTTGGAACCATGATGCTACTACATCAGTGGATATTGGTGGCCACCTGCCTATTCCACTTGGACCCCCACCATTGTTTCTTTAAATTTTTCAATTTCCTTAATTGTAGCACAGTTTACTATTTTTGGCATTTTTTCAAGTCTTGAACTTATGGAGCATTTGAGGCCCTAAATGTCATTTTTTTGGGAAACGGAAAAAAAATTGAAGTCAAGATTTGTAGTCGTCAGATAGATCTTTCTAACAAGGTATTGTACACATCAAATGGAGATCGCATGCCAAAGTTCAACCCAAGGAAGTTGATGTACCAATTTACCCCAACGAGGCCCACAGTCTTGGTGATTCATCTCCTAGGGTTAGTTTTTAGATGTTTAGGGTTTTCCATTATTTCTCAATAATAAATAGCCTTTGAGCCTCATTGTCACATAATTCAGAGGCATGAAGCCGCCACATCTCTTCTCAGAGATAAGTTACCATCACCCAGTTTATTTCCATTTTGGTTGTAAGCATATTTCAGTTCTTTGATATTAATGAAATGAAGTGTTATTTTTGCCGCATCTATGTATTTATGGTTATATATGTATTATATTGTGTTCCTGCCTAATTTCATATCAGTGGTATCAGAGCGGCCTGCTCTTTTTATGTTTTTCTTTACATGTCTCCAACAAGGTTAGGGTATAAGGAGTTAAGGCTTGAACTAGTTAAACCTTTGCAAGACCAACCTAACAAACCCCACCGACCTGTCATGGCAGAAGAAAGGAAAGATGAGGGAGAAGGATATTCTTTCAAAATATTTCTCAGATCCTTTGGTGGATTCCCACAGGTGATGCATCTTCATCCGACAGTCACTATGGAGGCACCACTCCATTCAAGGTACATGTCAACTTTGACATTCCCATATTTGAAGGTGAGATATATGCAAATTCCCTAAACATCTAAATCTATTGAAAGTATATTTTTCAGTTCATGATTTTTCCAATAGGGAAAATATTAATTTTACACTCCTCAAATTTGCCCCACATGTCAAGGATTGGTGAGAAACCTAATGCCAACAAAGGGATGAGAGAGAAACCTCACTATTTTCAATTGAACACACTTGTAATTATTTCTGAGATTCCATTAAGGAATAATATTACCCCGTGGGGATATATGAGGAGAAGTACATGCAATGGACTACGATGCAACAAAAAAGGGATGAAGATGTGCATGAGATGACAAATCTATTTCGTACCCTGCACACAAACTTGGGTATCAAATATTCGAGGAAACATATGCTTCTTAAGTACGACAGTTGTTTTCACAAATAAATTTAGGAGGAAATGGAGTTACTCAACATATCCTCACGTGGTGCATCATATCGATGTGCTGCCAAGATCGAGTAGAAATTTAAACAAAAGAAGCGATACTTTGGATCTGTGAATCTGGAGAAAGGGAAAGGTGCCCCCAAACCGCATAAAAAATGACAAATCCAAGGCAGGGTGACCTAGGAAAACCTGCTGAAGATGCAAGAAAATAACAACACCATGAAGACAAATAAGGACACGCGAAAGTGGTGTGAGTTCCATAAGAGCCCCACTCACAACACAACTGAGGTCAGTCCAAGCAGTCACTGTTGGCCGAGCTGAAGGCTTCTAAATCAAATTCATGCTCTTACTTTGAGTCAAAATATAACAAGGGGAATGAAAAATGGAAGCATATTATTTATGTGGAGCCCAATGCCACCATTTCAACCACTAGTATCGATAATGATGAGCCTAAAGATACATAGGAGGAGGGGCACCTATTCCACTTCCAGATGTGGGTGAAGGGTTCTCCACTGCAATTCATTTTCCATATTGGAAGAAAAAATAACCTCATTTTAGAAGAGGTTGTGAAGTGGTTGGGCCTATTGACCATAGCACACCCGTAAGCGTACACCATCGAGTGGATTCACCAAGGACAATATCTTTGCATCATTCATTAGTGTCACCTTCCATACAACATCAATCCCTTCACAAATGAGGAATTCTGTAATTTTGATCTTCTTGAAGTTTGTGATGTATTATTATTCTAATCATATGCGTGGAAGATACATGTTGCGTATGAGTCTATGGATTGCATTGTTATTATTACTTTGGGCAATAAGTTGTACAAGATATCGAATGTAGCACAACCTACCACCATCTCTTTGATCACTACGACACAATGTAGGAAGTTCATTTTCAAGACTAGGAAATTTTTTTTTGTATGATTTTCCCTCAGGGCAAGGAGAATATTATGGCCACAACCTCTAGATAGGGCTCCTTCACATGGCAGCATCAAATGGACAATTTCATGGAGGAGTACAGGGACATCTCCACCTCACCCACAATGGTACCTCTAAACCATCAGGTCAAGCACTCCATTGATCTGACCCTACGTGAGTCGTTGCCTAATGAACTAATCAATCGACAGTTTGTTTTGGATAACGATGAAATGAAGAGGAAGATTCGAGATTTTTTTTCATAATGGGAACATTAAGCCAAGTTCATCACCCTATGGGAATCGGATCGTGTTGGTATAGAAGAAGGACAGGACCTCGAGACTCTCTATTGACTATAGAGTGTTGAACAATATCACTTTCTGGAATAGGTATCAAATCCCACAGATTGATGAACTTTTGGACCAAATCAAGGGGGAAAATATTTTAGCAAGATCTAATTGAAGTATAGGTATCACCAAGTGCTAATCAAACCCTCTGATGTGTGGAATACTGCCTTCAAATCCAAGGAGGGCCTTTTTGAATGGTTGGTCATGCCTTTCGAGTTGACGGATGCCCCCACAACCTTCATGAGGTTGATGGATGACATATTGTGACCCTTCACCAACTCATTCATGCTAGTGTATTTGGATGACATCCTAATATCCATCTAGAGTTGGGAACAACACCTCTGCCATATTCGACAAGTCCTCCAAACTCTGCGAAAACAAAATTTGTGTGCCAATTTGGAGAAATGCACTTTTGGTATGACCCAAGTTCAATATATAGGGTACATCATTAATGAGTGGGGTATGCATGTGGACCCAGCCTAGATAGAAGTCATTCAGGATTGGCCAGCCCCAACCACTCTAACAAAGCTCTGCAGCTTTCTGGTTCTTACCAATTTCTACTGTAAGTTCGTCTTGGGTTTCTCTCATATCACTTGGCCTTTGAGTCAAGTCACCAAGGGCAGAGCGAAAGAAAAATTATTTTGGTCTAAATCCCAAGGGAAGGAATTTTTCGAGTTGAAGCATCACCTCTCCTCTTCACCATTGATCACATTAAAAGACCTGCAACAAGCATTAGAGATCAAGACAAATGCTTGCAGCTATGCTATTGGTGTAGTTCTTAACCAGCAGGGGCATCCAGTGGTATATCGCAGTGAGAAAATTTCAGACACAATCCAAAAGTATCCCACCTATGAAAAAGAGATGTATTCCATTATGCATTCCTACCAACAATGGAAGAATTACACTATGGGGAAGGAAACATTCATCCACACAGATCATTGACCCCTGCAGTTCATAAAGACACAAGGGAAGTTGCAGAACGATCGCCATCCGAAATATTCCACATACCTATAACACTTCTACTTGAAAATTAAGTACAAGAATGGAAACACCAATAATATTGCAGACTACCTAAACCAACCACCGGTCATGAAACTGACCACTTTTCTCAACTCTTATGGGCACGAGACTTCAAAGTGGCCAAATTTGTACAAGAGTGATCCAGAATTCGGCAACACATACTAGACACTCCCGGAAGGAAAGCAAGTTCCAAATTGTCACCTGCAAGACACACTATTATGTCACCTAGAACACCTCTTTTTTCCTTCAAGCGAGCACGCCAAGATTCTTTGGGAGGCACACTACAGTCAGATCGTTGGACTCTTCTAAGTAGAAAAAAAAATGGAAGTGCTACAGAAGTATTTTTATTTTCCAATATTTCAATAGGATGTTGGGAAATACATCAGATCCTGCACTGCTTGTGCCATTTCCAAACTGACCATCAAGAATAAAGGCCTATATAATGCTCTTCCTACTCCTAGTTGAACTTTGGAATCCATCTTCTTGGATTACATGTCAGGCCTCCCTTCGACTAAACATGCCAACACTGCATCTTTGTGGTCGTCAAAAAATTCTCTAAGATGGTCATTCTAGCAGCTAGCCAAAAGAGTATCACAATAGTAGCCACTGCTAATCTCTTCTTTGAATGAGTGTAGGTACACTTTGGGACCCCAAATTCCATTATCTTAGATCGAGATAGCAAGTTCCTAAGTACATTTTATTCAAGTCTCTAGTCGATGTTGGATACCAAGCTCACTATGTCCACGACTGTCCACCCTCAGACTGGTGGCAAAACATAGGTCATCAACAGGATGATCGTACATATTTTGCGCATGTAAAAATTGAAGAATCCTCTCACATGGGATGAAAGCCTCCCTATTTCCAAAATATCTACAATAGAGCTCTCCATAGCTCAACTAGACACAACCCCTTTTGGGTGGGATTACGATTCCAACCACTATGTCCCATTGATGTGGCCATACCATTTGCAGCTACTCAGGCAGCTTTGGCCCAAGTCTAGTCTAAAACCGATAGGGCTAAAAATTCATTGAGTGAATCTAGCACATCCTCCCGCAGGTCCATGACATATTGGACAAAGTAATTTCTAATTAAATGCAACGACATGATCAGCATCGGGTGCCACACAAGTTCCAAGTGGGCGACAAAGTTTGGCTACATTTGGAGAAGGAAAGCCTCGTTGGGCCCCACTATAAGCTTCAGCCACTCCGATATGGCCATACACCATCACCAAGGTTATAGGAGAAAAATATTTTTATCTCATCATTCCATCATTCCTTGGCCTACACCCAATGTTTAGTGTGGGTTTCCTTCGACCATACTTTCCACCATTAATGGACACATCCGACATTACAGAAAAAATCACACCAAAATATCTAAACCCCAATTGCATGGAACATGCCACAACTGATCGGATCATGGAAACAAATATCAAGAACATTCACTACCAAAATATCCAACTGTATTGGGTTTTCAAAGCTAGCCAACTCCTACACCAAGGAGAGTGGCTCACCAGGGACCAAGTTCAATAGAAGTTTCCCCATCTCATGGAGGCACTCAATGCAATGGGGACCACTGGTTTCCAAATATGGAGGACTGATCCAGGGGGATATTGGTGGCCACTAGCCTATTCCACTTAGACCCCCACCATTTTTTCTTTCAGTTTTTCAGTTTCCTTAATTATAACACAATTTACTATTTTTGGCAGTTTTTCGAGTTCTGAAATTCCAGAGTTGTTTTGAGGCCCTAAACGATTTTTTTTTGGAGAATGGGAAAATATAAATTTTTGCCTCATGTTTGTAGTCTAAATTTGTATTCATCGAATAGATATTTATAACAATGTATTGTGCACATCAAACAAAGATCGTGTTCCAAAGTTACAACCTCAGGAAGTTGATGTACTAATTTACGCCAATGAGGCCCACAATTTTGGTGATTCATCTCCCAAGGTTAGTTTTTTGGATGTTTATGGTTTAACATTGATTCTCAATAATAATTATGCCTTTGAGCCTCATTTTAACATGATTCAGAAGCATGTAACTTCCACATCTCTTCTCAGAGACATACCATCGTCCGAGCTAGTTTATTTCCATTTTGTTTGTAAGAATATTTTAGTTCTTTGATATTAATGAAATGAAGTGTTATTTCTATTGCATCTTTGTATTTATGGTTATATATGTATTATGTTGCATTCCCATCTAAGTTTGAATTAGTGATATCAAAGTGGTTTTCTCTTTCTCTTTTTTTCTTTGCATGTCCCCAACGAGGTCAAGATATAAGGAGTTAGGACTCGAACTGGTTGAACCTTTGCAAGACTAGCCTCACAAACCTTGAAGTCCTCCCATGGTGGAAGAAAATAACGATGAGGGATCATGATATGCTTTCAAAATATTTCTCGAAGAAGCCCTTGAGTGACAGAGAAACAAGATGATGGACAACTTTTCCCAGATCCTTCGTCGGATGCACATAGGTGATGCATCTTCATCCGACAGCCACTCTGAAGGCGCCACTCCCTTTAGGGTACAATTCAACTTTGACAATCCCATATTTTAAGGCCATGTAGATACAAATGTTGTAGATATATGGTTAAATCTATTGGAAGGATATTTTTTAGTTCATGTTTTTTCCAATATGGAAAATATTACTTTTGTGCTCCTCAAAAGACTCCCCCCATGTCAAGGACATGTGGGAAACCTACTGCGAACAGAGGGATGAGAGAGAACCATCATTGGTTTCAGCCGAACCCACTTGGAATTATTTCCAAGATGCCATCAAGGAGAAATATTACCTCGTGGGGAGCTATGAGGACAAGTACATACAATGGACTATGTTGCGAGAACAAAGGGATCAATATGTGCATGAGCTCATGAATCTATTCAATGCCCTACGCACAAAGTCAGGTATCAAATATTTAGAGAAACATCTCATGCTTAAGTACCACATTTGTTTGCACAGATAAATTCAAGAGGAAATGGAGTTCCTCAAAATCTCCTCGCTTGGTGCAACATATCGATATGCTGCCAAGATCGAGCAGAAATTTAAATAAAATAAGTGAGACTTTGGATCTACGAATCTAAAGAAATGGAAAGGCACCACAAAACCGAAGAAAAAAGGAAAAATCCAAGGCAGGGTAGCCCAGGAAAACCTATCCAATCCACAAGAAAATAACAACACCATGAAGACAAAGAAGGACACAGGAAAGTGGTGTGATTTCCATAAGGGTCCCACTCACAACAAAAGTGAATGTCAGGCCAAGCAGTCACTAGTGGTCGAGATGAAGGATTTTAAATCAGATGCATGCTCCTAATTTGTGTCATAATTCGACAAGGGGAATTAAAAAGGGAATAATATTATTGATGTGGATCCTAATGCCAACCTTGTCACTGCCAATATCCTGAAGGTGAACCCAAAGATAAAGAGGAGGAGGAGTGCCTCTGCAACTCCCAAATGTGGATGAAGGGTTCTCCACTTCAATTCATTGTGAAAAATGGAAGCCAAAATAACCTCATTTTAGCAGAGGTCATGAAGTGGTTGGACCTAGCGACCAAATCACACCCGCGATTGTACACCATCGGGTGTCTTCACTAAGGATGATATCTCTACGTCAGTCGGTAGTGACGCCTTCCCTACAACTTCAATCCCTTCATAGATGAGGTACCACGTGATGTTTCTCCTCTTGAAGCTTGTAATGTATTATTAGACCAACCATAGTTGTGGAAACAACATGTTGTGTATGATTCTAGGCCTCGCATTGTTATTATTACTTTGGGAAATATTTTTTATAGGATACCAAAGGTAGCACTGCCTACCGCCATCTCTTTGATCACTACGAAGCAATGCAGTAAGCTCATTTACGAGATGGGCAGTTTTTTTTCTCCTTATGATTCACCCTCAGGGAAAGAAGAATATTGTAGCCATGACCTCTAGACATGGCTCCTCCACACGACAACAACAAATGGACAAGGTCATGGAGGAGTACAAGGACATATTCACCTCATCCACAGGGATACCTACTTTCAGGTCCAGCACTCCATTGATCTGACCCTAGGTGTGTCGCTACCAAATGGACCAATCTACCGACACTTTGTTCTAGAGAATGATGAAATAAAGAGGTAGATTCAAGAGATGTTGCAGAAATGGAACATTAGGCCAAGTTCATCACCCTATGGGAGCTGGGTCATGTTGGTACAAAATAAGGATGAGACCTAGAGACTCTATATTGAATATCGGGTGCTCAACAAGATCATTTTCTGGAATAAGTATCCAGTCTCACAGATTGATGACCTTTTGGACCAGCTCAAGGGGGCAAAATATTTTAGCAAGATCGACTTGAAGTCTGGGTATCACTAGGTACCAATCAAACCCTCTGATGTGTGGAAAGCTACCTTCAAATCCAAGGAGGTCCTTTTTGAATGGCTGGTCATTCGTTTTGGGTTAACGAATGCTCCCACAACCTTCATGAGGCTAATGGAAGACATCTTGCAACCCTTCACTAAATCATTCATGGTGGTTTATTTGGATGACATCCTAATATTCAGCCAAAGTTGGAAAGATAACCTCTTCCATATTCGACAAGTCCTCAAAAATAAATGAACTTTTGGTATGACCCACGTTCAATATCTAGGGTATATCATTGATGAGCAGGGTGTGCATGTGGACCCAGTTGAGATACAATTCATTGAGTATTGGCCAGCCCCACCCACTCTAACAGAGCTATGTATATTTTTGGTTCTTGACAGTTTCTACTGCAGGTTCATGTTGGGGTTCTCTCATATCACTTAGCCTTTGAGTCAAGTCACCAAGGGTGGAGAGAAAGAAAAACTATTTTGGTCTGAATCCAAACAAAAGGTGTTTTCCTAGTTGAATCATCACCTCTACTCTACACCATTGATCACTTTAATAGACCTACAACAACCATTTTAGATCAAGACAAATGATTCTGACCATGTTATCGGTGCATTTCCTAACCAACAAGGGCATCAAGTGGCATATCACAGTGAGACACTTTAAGACACAGTCTGAAAGTATCCCACCTATGACAAAGAGATGTATTCAATTGTGAAGGTTTGCTGACAATGAAAGCATTACAGTATGGGGAAGGAAATATCCACCCACACAAACCTGTTGATCATCAGTTATCATTGATGTCAACCCAAGCAGCACTAGGGGCTAACCCAATATTGTATGGTAATTTTTACCTACCAAATTAATATATTCTGGGTCAATAATGCTTTTTATGGTTTCTACTTGTCGATATGTTTCCATTGATATATGGCACGCCATGTAATTCTTCACGGTTTGAGAGATATTCATGTTTGAAGTTTGTACCCCCAGTTAGTGGGCTAAAACCCCATGGGGTTGGGGCATGGATCATTTAAAATTCATAATTAATATTTTTGAGCTCCTAAAATCCCTCCCACATTCACTTTTTGAAGCCCCTCTCAACCTAAGCATTTATATAAATTGTGATCCTCATTTCCTCCTTATGCAAGGGATTTTTCCATCTGAAACAGGTCATCGTAGAATTTTTACTCTAACTTTTTTTCTACGAAGGTTCATAAGCTGAAATTTTTTATGAGGTGAATCCAAAATCCTGAGGAAGCTACTGTAAAATTTTTAGATCAAGGTGCACAAAATTTTTGGAGATATGATCTGTGGAAATTAGGGTTTTTGCAGGCTCCTAAAATTAATCTCAAAGAAGTGACCTTGGTAAAATCATCATAAATCTCTCTCTGAGTATCAGATTGGAATTTCGTAAAAATTTACAGATAGTGCACAAAATTTATTTTTTTCTCTATCAATTTCAGAGCCAAATGAAGAAACAGTGACACGTGGTATGCCGTACAAGTTCGCTCTGCTGAAACAGTCCATAATTAATGCATTGTGAGAGATTGGGTATAACTCTCTCTTGAAGAATCCAAATTGGGTCAGACCTATGGCATTGGAAAGATGATCAGAGGACTACTACAGGACTAAAAATCAGATATTGAGGATCTGAAATAACAGAGATACATGAGATTCAATATCAAGCTCCTAGAAGTCAAGAAAAAGCTAGATCATGTGTTGTCAAGGGTTGCAAAGGACCAGACTTTCTATGGTAGCAAAGCAAAGAAAGGTGCAGAAGAAGGTAGCATGACAAGAGTAAAAACCAAGGTGCATAACAACAACAAGAAGTTCACCATATGAAGTCTTTAAGTGGGCAGCACTGCATAAAATCATTGTAAAGGTATCATTATACTAAGTCATTGTAAATACATTATTGTAAAAATTGTACTAGTGTCTATCTGCCAAGGGTTGAAGTGGCAACATTGGGAGTTCTAGGATCATCATTAGGTGGTTGTGTCAAAGTTGGGGTTATGGTCTAGTATATATTCTTCTTCTACATCGTTCTATATCATTGTAAAGTGGACCATTTTCCTTGGTACGGGAGTCCATTCCTCTTTTATTCTTCTATAGGGTGGTAGGGTCGTGCTAGGGTGAGTTGTAGCTCATTGGGTGTTGGGGCATCCGTTCAGTTGACTACTAAAGAATCTCAGGCATTGGAGCGTCCATCCAGTGGGAGCTGGAGAAGAATGCTTTTCTAGATTCTAGGAATTTGGAGCTTTATTTTCAATTGGAGTTGAATATTAAATAATTATGAGAAAAGAATTAGGTGCTTTTTGTCCCGGAGTGGGTTTCCACCTTAAAAATTGTGTGCATTTGTGTTCCTCTTGTTTGTTGTTATCATTGTACAAACATTGATAATAATTGAAGATTAAATAATGCTCTAATTGAAAGGAATACTTATTCACCCCCCCCCCCCTCTCAATATTTCCAACAAAACCATCAAACCCTGCAGTTCATACGTACATAAGGGAAGTTGTAGAACGATTTTCATTAGAAATTTTCCAAATAGCTGCAATAGTTCCACTTGAACATTAAGTAAAATAATGGCAGCACCAATAATTTTGCAGACTGACTCAGCCGACCTTCAGTCATGGTGTTGACCACTGTGTTCGACTCTTGTGGGCACGATACTTCAAAGTGAACGCATTTTTACAAGAGTGATCCAGAATTCAGCAACACATACCATACATGCCTGGAAGGAAAGCAAGTTCCAAATTTTCACCTCCAGGATACCTTTTTATGTCAACTAGGACACCTCTGAGTTCCTTCAAGCAAGTGTTCCAAGATAATCTGGGAGGCACACGTCATTTGGGTTAGTGGACACTTTGGAGTAGAGAAAATAGTGGTAGTGCTAAAAAGTATTTTTATCGGTCGAACATTCGACAGTGTAACACTCATCAAAATACCATTTAAAAAAAAAATTATTTACCACACCATATTATCACATTACATATTAATACTAAACTTATTTTTGTTTTATTTAATCTTTCTCCTAATGTAAAATAATCATATAACCCACCTTAGTAATTATTAAGGTGGTTATGAAATGCTAGTCATATCAAAGCTCAAGTTTTCATGCATTTATAGTAATTTGTGTTTGTGTTTAAATCTATGGTTGCTCCTTTTGATTTCGGATTAATGACTACTGTCCTTGGTAATTAACTCATGATCTAGGATCTTTATGAATGTTGGTAAGCATATCTTGTTACAACCTGTCCACATTAATGCCACGCCAGTTTCTTGTTTATGAGATCCGTGTACAGGCCACCTGCCCTCACGATTTCCATCTAATTACTTCTAAAATCAACGGTGGTTGCTAGATGGCAGGAAGTGACTAGGTTAACCTGATAATTGTCTCTTCATTGTCATTTTTCTCCACCGCTTACCCCTTGGTTGGCTCTGTCAAGGGTTCTCAGCCTAAACCCTCAGCCATGACTTTTCTCTTCTACGAGAATGGATTTAACCCTACCATCTGTCAACGCAGAGGTGCGACATATCTGGTAGTTGTTCTTCATAGTTGTCCGGCCAGCCTCTCAAATTCTCGGCCTCGTCGTTCCTCTTCGTCTCAATTAAGGAGCCAATCCAAGGTTCTAATATCATTCTCGCATTTAAGCTTCAGTTTTATTGTCTTTGAGTTGTAAAGATACACTTGCTAACATTATTTATCTTGCTTGCAGTTCGGCATTTGGCATCCAAGAGTGAGGTTGCTCTAACCACAGGTAAGAAAAATATGTTTACGCCATCCTCAATATTTACTACGGTTTATTAATGCTTCACCTGGCTATCCTTACTCACATTTTATTCTTTGTTCTAGGTTTTGCAGGTAAGCTCCTCACCGACATAATCTTGGCGCTTCTCCTGAAGAATGATCTCAGATAACCTTTCCTTGGTTCCCTCCAGGTATTCTGAATCAACCTTCTTGGGTCAGCGTTATTGTCATCAGGGCTAACGCAATGATATGAAGCCATGAACTTCAGAAATCTTCAAGATTGTATTATGTTTTATAAGTTAGTTCTCATTTGGCTCCGGAGAGAAGTATTCATTGTTTTACTGGGAGGCTCTATATTAAGATTTGGTTGAGTTAGAAAAGTTCAAGTCGAATTCTTTCTCCATGTGGTTTTCTTCTGAGCTTGAATTTGGTTGGAGTTCATTTAAACTGTATAAGATTAAATGAATTGAAGCTTTTGTTGTATTAATGTTCATTCTGGTTTTCCATCCCATACTCTTGTTAATAACTAAGTGATTAATTCTCTGTGGAATTTGTAATTTTGTAATATTTCGCTTCTTGTTTCCCAGAGAAGGATATTTTAAATGAAAAATAGAGTAATTTCCTCACTGCTTATCTTACTACTCACCAGTTCTTTGTCGAATTTCACTTTGTGCATTTCTTGAAATAATTTCCAAATAAATGAATAGTTGTTTAATTATAGGTTTAAATGTTTTTGTCTTCAATATAAAATAGTATTTTCTTCTTTATTACTGTAGGGTTTGAACCTCGAGCTGACCATATATTTTCTAAGTTGCTCTGCGTAATTTTCTAGTACATAAAAGAACCTCTAAAAGATGTTATATTTTCCTTCTTGAATTGCTTAATTATTCGATTACTATTCTTGGCTATTTACTCTTCTCAGCATTATCATTCCAGAATTTCGTTAATTAGGTTTGTGACTGGTAAATTATTCAAGTGACCGGACCACCTTGCTTTCTTGTCCGAGATAGCCGTGCCTGAGGGATGATGTGTTGAGGGTTGGGTTTTTCACCTTGTACCCTTGATCGACAGTCTTCTCTACAATTTTTATCCTTAAGGAAATTTCCTTCAATTTATTTAAATACATTTTTTCCTATACAACTTTATTGTTTATTCTACTCCTTGAATTTTAATTTTGCTATCTTGTTCTAGTTGGTACAGTTTACAACACTAGTTCTCACAGTTCTTCAAAAAAATTCTACTGTTTACTACAATACAATGCTCATTGTTTATAGCCTTCATAACCCAAATCTGGGTTTCCACTATTCCTACAACACACAATCTCTGCTGATTAATTCGGTCGTAATTATCCTAAATCTTTCTTTACCATAATCACAACTACGGAGCTTGAAATACAATATAAGTTCTATACACAGATTATAGTATACAAATATAACTTGTGAAGTATATATTGAAATAATAATAATAATAAATCTCATTATTTCCAACACTTGTCTATCATATATTTGTTGTCTCTGTCATTAGTAGATAAACACATGTTTACAACTTAGTCTAAGCTAATTCTATTCTTAAATCACTGAACTTGCGCAGATAATTATCTGGTTATGCGATTTCACAGTTGTGGTCCTCCCAACCTTCAAGAGAGGCGATTATGTCCTCTTGCCCCTGTGTTCCACTTCTGAAGGGTATGTGTTGACAGTGGAAATTTCTGTTGTGACCTCAGGACTCCTATTCCAGTAAGTACCAGAAATTAAATCAGGATTGCTGAGTGATTTCCACTGGTCTCTACTAGCTCAAGAAAATCTACACTCTCTCCTTAGTCCATAAACAAAACCCGCATTCCTCATTGGGATGAGTCTCTTATCCCCAGAGGAGTAGGTAACTATTCAAATTGTCCAACCACCTTTCAGTTCTTGGAAAACATTTACCATCAACCTTTTTACTTTTTATGGAATTACTTTCCATAACTAATTTTATTATTCACAATTAACAATAAATAAAAATAAATTTTCCAACAAAATATTAATTGTCTCAGTCTTTTCCTTAAAAAAATAGTAAAATGCCATTTAACTAGTTAACATTAAATGCAGCTGTCACAACTTCCCCCCTAGAAGTAACACCATCCTCGGTGTTTCACTTCAGCTCAGAAAATAGCTCTAGGTAAGCCTCGTGCACAAACCCTTCATCCTCACAAGTAGCCTCATTCAGGCCGAAGTACTTCCACTACACTTTAACCTGGGTGATGACTCGCTTTCAGAGCATAATTTCTCTCTGATCAAGTATGTGTTGTGGCTCAACCAGAAACTCACCGTCCGGCTCTACCTACAAACAACAAAGTTCATTGTCAAATTTTCATAAAGAAATCATATTTCAAGTTAGGATTTTTAATTCTATCCTACCTATATATTCTGCCAATTAATTATGTTCTTTGAATCATGCACATATCGCTTCAACAGGGACACATGAAACACATTGTGTACTCGGATGTGACTGGGTAAAACCATCCGATAGGCCACAGGTCCTACCCTTTCCAAAATTTGGAAGGGTCCATAGAACCTGGGAGCCAACTTGGCACAAGAGGTCCACCACAAGGTACTCTTCTTGGGTTTGATCCTCACATACACATGATCTCCCACTTCAAATTCCTAATCAATCCTCTTCTTATATGCATAGATCTTCTGCCGATTTTGTGCAGCTTTCAAATTTTGTCTTATCTTCTTTACTTCTGATTTCGTTTCAGCCAGCATTTCTGGTCCCAACATTAGTTTTGTTTCGGGCTGCTCCAATTTATGGGTGTGCGACACTGCCTTCCATATAGGGCTTCGAAAGGACTCATCTTAAGGGATTCCTGATAACCATTTTTGTAAGAAAATTCAACCAGATGCAAGTAGTCTTCCCATTTGGTTGGTTGCTGCATCACGTACATGTGCAACATGTCTTCCAAAACCTGGTTTACCCACTCTGTTTGACCATCTGTCTGGGGATGATAAGCAGGGCTAAAGTTTATTTGGGTCCCCAGACCTATGAACAGAGTTTTCCAAAATGTTGAAGTAAACTTTACATCCCTGTCTGAGATAATAGTCTTCGGAATTCCATGTAGCCTGAAAATTTCTCTCATAAAGATGTATGCTATCTGTACAGTCTTGTAAGTAGACTGTACAAGTATAAAATGTGTAGATTTACTCAATCTGTCAACTACCACCATGGTGGAGTCATTGTGCCTCTTTAACCGTGGTAATCTTGTAATGAAGTCTAGGGATATGACCTCCCACTTCCATTTAGGTACCGGTATGGGCTGCAAAAATCTTGCGGGATGTCGATGCTCCACCTTAACCTGTTGACACTCCAGACATTTATTTAGATACTCAGCAATATTTTTACGCATACCAAGCCAGAAATATAATTTTCTAATATTAGTTAACATTTTCTGGTATCCTGGGTGACCTGCATAATTACTACAATGGTATTCATCCATGATTATCTCCTTTAGGTCCACATGGTTTGGTACATACACCTTTCCTCTAAAGGTTAGCATCTGATATTTATTAACTCCATATTCAGAAGAACTTCCTTGCTTTATGGTCTCTTCCAGTTGCTGCCATAGGAATTGATATTCAGGATCCTTCTGGGCTTCCTCCTTTACTTGATCCAAGAATTTACATTCAAGCTGATTATAGTAAAGCTCATAAACACAATGTATTTTTCTACTTAGAGCATCAGCCACCTAGTTTTCCTTACCCTTCACATGCTAGATGTCCATATCAAACTTACTTAGGAAGGTGTTCCATATTACCTGTCAGGAGTTTAAATCAGCTTGTTTGAAATAAATGGTTAGGCTACTATGATATGTCTTTAACACAAATTTCTTACCCAACAAGTAGTGTCTCCATACTCGGAGTGCATGTACTACTGCTGTTAACTCTAGATCATAGGTTGGATATATTTGTTCATGTTCCTTCAGCTTTCTTGACTCATAAGCCACTACCTTTCCTTCCTGAGATAAAATTGCCCCAACACCCTCTTTACTAGCGTCTGTACAAACTTCAAATTATTTGTTGGGGTCAGCTACCCTCAACACTCGTGCAATGGTCAATAACTGCTTCAGCCTCTGAAAATTGTTCTGGCACTCAACAATCCACTTAAAGAGTTTTCCTTTCCTCTGCAAGGAGGTAATGAGAAAAGTAATTCTGGAAAATCCCTCAATAAATCTCTGATAGCACCCAGCTAATCCCATAAAGGATCGAATATCTGCCACATTCTGGGGTACTCACCATTCCATGATTGTCTTGATTTTCTCTGGATCAAAAGCAACCCCTTCTACTGAAATGACATGGCGTAAGTACTAGATTTATTTTTTAAAGAAATTACATTTGCTGAACTTAGCGTACAGTTGGTGTTTTCTTAACATTTCCAGCACAATCCTTAAATGCTCTCTATGTTTTTCTTGGTTTTTACAATAGTTTAAAATGTCATCTATGAATATAAGTACAAAATTATCCAGGAAAGGATGGAATATACCATGCATTAACCTCATAAAGGTTGTTGGTGCATTTTTTAACCCAAAGGGTAACACCACAAATTCATAATGCTCGTACCTAGTACGAAAATTAGTCTTGTAAATGTCTTCATCCTTGATTAAGATTGGTGATATCCAGATCTTAAATCTATCTTTGAAAATATTGTGGCCCCCTTCACCTGATCGAATAGATCATCAATCCTTGGTAGAGGATATTTATTTTTTACTGTGAACTTGCTGAGTTGTCTATAGTCCATGCACATTCACATGGTTCCATCCTTCTTCTTAACAAATAGTACTGGTGCTCCCCACAGGGACACACTTGGATGACTAATATAACATTTGTCCAACAATTCCTGTAACTGCATTTTTAATTCAGTTAATTCTGGAACACTCATTCTGTAAGGAGCTCTTGACACGGGTGATGCTCCTGGCATTAATTCAATGGTAAAATCAATATCTCGTCTTGGTGGTAATCCAGGGATATTTTCTGGAAATACATCCATAAAATCTTGTACTACTTGTATGTTTTCCATCATAGGTTATTTTTCCTTGGAATTGGCATATCCCACCTGGATGGCATAAATCTGACATCCCTTCCTTATACATTTATTCATCTAGGATGATGTAATAGGACGTAGTTGTAGGGGTTTCTTAATTCCTTGGATCTCTTTATGTGTACCATCTTGCATTCTGCAATATATAATCTTTTCTTTACAATCCACTAAGGTCCAATGTTTTTCTAGCCAATCCATGCCAAGAAAAACATCATAGGACCCTAATGGAAATATGTTCAGGTCCACGTTTAACTGTTGTTCTGCAATTTCTAATGTGCAGTTTCGAATTTTAGCAATTACCTTCCTTTTTGCTCCTGTGGCTAGCTGTACCATCCAAGGGTTTTTGAATTTCTACCCTTTTAATTTACAAATTTCCACTATTTTGGGACTAATATAACTTATACTTGCACCTGGGTCTACCAAAATAGAAACATATTGAGACAGTGATTTACTTTCCAACTCAATCATTGTTGGCTGATAATCTTCATGTCGATCCTCCAACGCCGCGTTGATATGAGGAATGTTTTGCGCCACATCGCCTACTGTAGAAGCCTCCTGCAAGTTTGCAACTATTTCACTTCTTGCTCGTTGTGGGAAATTTTTGTAATAATACGCTTCACCACACCCCCAACACTGTAGGGGTGGTTTAGTTACTTGCCCTTGCTTAGGCTTGCTAGATGCCTCTGTAGGCCTCTCTTCAACTGGCCATCAGGTTCTTTGATGATTTCTGCCAAATTGTTTACTGACAGAACTTCGTGCCGAATTCTTAAAGTTATTGTTTTTGGCATCTTTGAAGTTTGAGCTGCTTTTCTATCCTTTCATTAGCTGCCAAATTTTTCCAATATCCCCTTTTTCCTTGGCCTGCTGATAGCACATTCGTGCCTTACGAATGGCTTCGTCCATGGTTCTGGGATTTACAAATTCAATTCGATCCTTCATATGTGTTGGCAAGCTACTCAGAAATATTTTTACCTTAGCCTTTTCATCTCATAGATATGGAACATATCTTAACAGAGAGGTGAACTTGGTGATATACTCGTCCATAGTCATCTATCCCAGCTTCAAGTCACGAAATTATTTAGATTTCTCATCGTAGAAACATTCTGTTAAATACTTGTCTTTAAATTATTGCTGGAACTACTCCCAGGTAACATCTTGGTCCACAATGCTACGAACATTCTTTACTTCTTCCACCCACAGAGTGACTTTCTCTCTTAACTGATATATGGCCAATATGGCCTTCAAGTTGCTGCTGTACTCGTACACTTGAAAATATTTGTTCATGTTTATCAACCAAGACTTCACCAGCTTCACCATCAAAGGTTGGTGGTTTTATTTTTTGAAACTCCCCCTGAAGCTCCACTTTTTGCTTCTTAACTACTTGTTGATCCAACAAATTGCTATATTCTGCTTCATTATAGTTTTTTTCCTTATTGTTTCACTGGGATGGGCTTCTTTCCACTCTGTCCATGGTGTGGCCCCTTGTTTTTCACTCATCACCTTCTTGCATGTCCCTATCATCATTGGGGTGTTCCATTCCCTGATTTTGCTTGTCTAATAGGCTCTTGAGTATCTTTTCTTGCTCTTGCATCAAGCGCTCGTTATCACTTCGAACCCACACAATTTCTTCCTGTAATTTCTGTACTGTATTAAACAGTATGATGGTTTGGTGCTTTTGTTCCTCCAACAGTCTACTTGTTTGTTGGTGTTGATCCACTCTCAGCTGAACCCACATCTCAGGGCTCACTACTAGTTGTGTTTGGGGTTCCCCAATATTCTGGGGTGGTTGTTGTGTTGTTCCCCTTCTCATGTTGTTTCCTGTTATGCTTCTCTTCTGTGCATCACTATACACACAGCTTAAATCGTTAGTTGACCCTTTAGGGTCCTAGTGTATGAACGTTGCTCTGATACCACTTGTAACACTCATCAAACTACCATAAAAAAAAATTATTTACCACACCATATTATCACATTACATCTTAATACTAAACTTATTTTTGTTTTATTTAATATTTCTCCTAATGTAAAATAATCATATAACCCATCTTAGGAATTATTAAGGTGGTTATGAAATACCAGTCATATCAAAGATCGAGTTTTCATGCATTTATAATAATTTGTGTTTGCGTTTAAATCTATGGTTGCTCCTTTCGATTTCGGATTGATGAATACTGTCCTTGGTAATTAACTCATGATCTAGGATCTTTATGACTGTTGGTATGCATATCTTGTTACAACCTGTCCACATTAATGCCACACCAGTTGTTTGTTTATGAGATCCGTGTACAGGCCACCTGCCCTCACGATCTCTGTCCGATTACTTCTCAAATCAACGGTGGTTGCTAGATGGCAGGAAGTGACTAGGTTAACCTGATACTTGTCTCTTCATTGTCATTTTTCTCCGCCGCTTACTCCTTGGTTAGATCTGTCAAGGTTTCTCAGCCTGAACCCTCGGCCATGGCTTCTCTCTTCTGCGAGAATGGGTTTAATCCTACCATCTGTCAACGCAGAGGTGTGATATATATGGTAGTTGTTATTCACAGTTGTTTGGCTAGCCTCTCAAATTCCTGGCCTTGTTGTTCCTCTTCGTCTCATTTAAGGAGCTAATCCGGGGTTCTAACATCATTCTCGCATTTAAGCTTTAGTTTTACTATCTTTGAGTTGTAAAGATACACCTGCTAACGTTCTTTCTCTTGCTTGCAGTTCGGTGTTTAGCATCCAAGAGTGAGGTTGCTCTAACCACAGGTAAGAAAAATATGTTTAAACCATCCTCAATCTTTACTACAGTTTATTAATGATTCACCCGACTATCCTTACTCACGTTTTATCCTTCGTTTTGGGTTTTTCAGGTAAGCTCCTTGCCGATTTGATCTTGGCGCTTCTCCTGAAGAATGGTCTCGGCTAACCTTTCCTTGTTTCCCTCCAGGTGTTCCGAATTGACCTTCTTGGGTCTGCTTTCTTGTCATCAAGGCTATCACACTAATTTGAAACCATGAACTTCAAAAATATTCAAGTATTTATTATGTTTTATAGGTTAGTTCTTATTTGGATCTGAAGAGCAGTATTCATTATTTTATTGGGAGACTCTGTATTAAGATTTGGTTGGGTTAGAAAATTTCAAGTCGAATTCTTTCTCCATGTGGTTTTCCTCTGAGTTTGAATTTGTTTGGAGCTCATTTAAACTGTATAAGTTTAAACGAATTGAAGCTCTTGTTGTATTAATGTTCATTCTGGTTTTTCATCCCATACTCTTGTTAATAACAAAGTGATTAATTCTCTGTGGCATTTGTAATTTTGTAATATTTCACTTCTCATTTCTCAGAGAAGGAACTTTTAAATGAACAATATAGTAATTGTCTCACTTCTTATCTTACTATTCACCAGTTCTTTGTCGAATTCGACTTTGTGCATTGCTTGAAATACTTTCCAAATAAATGAACAGTTGTTTAATTATAGGTTTAAATGTTTTTGTCTTCAATAGAAAAGAGTATTGTCTTCTTGATTACCATAGGGTTTGAGCCTCAGGCCGACCGTATATTTTCTAAGTTACTCTGCGTAATTTTCCAGTATGTAAAAGAAACTCTAAAAGATGTTATCTTTTCCTTCTTGAATTGCTTAACTATTTTTTTTTTTTTTTGGAAAATAAATGGAATTATTCGATTATTGTTCTTGGCTATTTACTCTTCTCGGCATTATCATTCCAGAATTTCATTAATTAGGTTTGTGACTAGTAAATTATTCATGTGACTGGACCTCCTTGCTTGCTTATCCGAGATAGTCGTTCCTAAGGGACGATGTGTCGAGGGTTGGGTTTTTCACCTTGTACCCTCGACCGAAAATTCACTCTACAGTTTTTATCCTTAAGGAAATTTCCTTCTGTTTATTTAAATACATTTGTTCCTATACATCTTTACTGTTTATTCTACTCCTTGAATTTTAATTTTATTGTCTTGTTCCGGTTGGTAAAGTTTACAACACTATTTTTCATAGTTCTTCAACGAAATTCTACTGTTTACTACAATACGATGCTCATTGTTTATAGCATTCATAACCCGAATCTAGGTTTCCACTATTCCTACAGCACACAGTCTCTGTTGATTAATTTGGTCGTAATTATCCTAAATATTTCTTTACGATAATCACAACTACAGAGCTTGAAATACAATATAAGCTCTATACATAGATTACAGTATACAAATATAACTTGTGAAGTATATATTGAAATAATAATAATAAAAAGTCTCATTATTTCCAACACCTGTCTATCATATATTTGTTGTTTCTATCATTTGTAGATAAACACATGTTTACAACTTAGTCTAAGCTAATTATGTTCTTAAATCACTTAATTTTCATAGATACTTATATGGTTATGAAGTTTCATAGCTGTAGTCCTCCCAACCTTCAAGAGAGGTGATTATGTCCTCCTCTTTCCCCTGTGCTCCACTTTTGAAAGGTATAGGTTGACAATGGAAATTCCCGTTGTGACCTTAGGACTCCTATTCCAGTCAGTACCAGAAATTAAATCAGGATTGCTGAGTGATTTCCATTGGTCTCTACCAGCTCAGGAAAATCTAAACTCTCTCCTTAATCCCTGAATAGAACCCCCATTCCTCACTGGGATGAATCTCTTATCCCCAAAGGAGCAGGTAATTGTTCAAATTGTCCAACCACCTTTCAGTTCTTGGAAAACATTTACCATAAGCCTTTTTACTTTTTATGGAATTACTTTCCATAACTAATTTTATTATTCATAATTAACAATAAAGAAAAATAAATTTTCTAGAAAAACATAATTGTCTCAGTATTTTCCTTAAACAAATAGTAAAATTTCATTTAACTATGTAACAATAAGTTAACATTAAATGCAGCTGTCACAGACAAGATGTTGGGAATTACATAAGATCCTGCACTTCTTGCACCATTTTCAAACTGACCATCAAGAATCAAGGCTTATATACTCCTCTTCCTACTCCTAGTCGACCTTGGGAAACCATCTCCATGGATTACATGTTGGGCCTCCCTTCGACTAGGCATTGAAACGACTGCGTCTGTGTGGTCATCGAAAAATTCTCTAGGATGGCCATTTTGGTAGCCTAAAAGAAGAGTATCACAAAAGAAGCCACTTCTAATCTCTTCTTTTAACAAGTGTGGGTACACTTTGGGATCCCACGGTCCATTATCTCAGATCGAGACAATGAGTTCCTAATTACATTTTGATCAAGTCTTTGTTCGATGCTGGATACTAGGCTCACTAATTCCATGACTTTCCACTCCCAAACTGATGGCCAAATAGAGCTCGTCAACAGGATGAGCGTACACATTCTACACATGTAAAACTTAAAGAATCCTCACACATGGGATGAAAGCATCCCATATTTCCAATACAACTACAACAAAGCTCTCGATAGATCAAATTGCCACAACCCCTTTAATTTGGGGTTAGGATTCCAACCACTATGTCCCATTTACGTGTCCATGCCATTTGCATCTACTCAAGCAACTTATGCCCATGTCCAGTCTTAAACCGACAGGGCTAAAAACTTCATTGAACGAATCCAGCACATCCGCTAGTAGGTCCATGACATATTGGACAAATCCAATGCTAATTATAAGCAACGACATGATCAACATTGGGTGCCACACAATTTCTAGGCAGACGATAAAGTTTGGCTACATTTTTAGAAGGAGCGCCTCGCTGGGCTCCACCGTAAGCTTCGGCTGCTCCGATATGGGACATACACCAACACCAAGGTTGTAGGAGACAATTCTTTCGAGCTAAGAATTCCACCATTCCTAAGCCTTCACCCAGTGTTCAATATGGACCGCCTTCGGCTGTACTTTCCACCATCATTGGACACATCTGACATTGCAGAACAACTCACACCAACAGAGATAAACCCAAAAATGGAACAAGCCACAACTAATTGGATGATGGAAATGCATATCAAGAACACTTTCCAATAGAATATCCAATTGTATCAGGTTGTCAAAGTTGGCCAACTCTTGCACCAAGGCAAGTGGCTTACCAAGGACCAAGTTCAACAGAAATTTCCCCATCTCATGGAGGCAATCAACGCAATGGGGACCATTTCTTCTTAAGGAGGGAGGAATGAAGTAGGTGGATATTGGTGGCCACCCACCTATTTAACTTACAACCCCACCATTTTTTCTTTCATTTTTCCAGTTTCCTTAATTATAGTATAGTTTACTATTTTTGGCATTTTTTGAGTCCTGAAATTTTGGAGTCATTTTGAACCCCTAAACGATGTTTTTTTTTTTTAAATAAGCAAACATTTTCCTTAAAAAATAAAAGTTGTAGTCCTCAAATAGATCATTTTAACAAGGTATTTTTCAAGTCAAACAAATATCCTAGGCCAAAGTTACGACCCCAGGAAGTTGATGTACCAATTTACCCCAAGGGGGCCCACAACTTTGGTGATTCATCCCCTAGGGTTAGATTTTTGGATGTTTATGGTTTTCCATTATTTCTCAATACTAAATAAGCCTTTGAGCCTCATTGTAACATAGTTCATAGGCATGTAACCACCACATCTTTCTCAGATATAAGCTAACATCGCCCGACCTAGTTTATCTCCATTCTGTTTGTAAGCATATTTCAGTTCTTTGATATTAATGAAATGAAGTTTTATTTCTGTTGCATCTATGTATTTATGTTTATATATTTATTCTGTTGTGTTCTTGTCTAATTTCGGATCAGTGGTATCAAGGCGCTCTACTCTTTCTCTATTTCTCTTTGTATGTCCCCAACAATTTCAGGGTGTAAGGAGTTAGGGATTGATCTAGTTGAACCTTTGATATACCAACCTTGCAAACCTCGACGAAATCCCATAGAAGAAGAAAATAAATATGAGGGAGCAAGATATCCTTTCAAAATATTTCTCGAAGAAGCCCTTGAGTTGTAGAGGAACATGATGATGGAAAAAAATCTCTAGATCGTTCGATGGATTCCCACAGGCAACGCATCTTCATCCGAAAATCACTCTGGAGGCACCACTCCTGTTATCAAAAAATTGTACTTGATTGGCTACCAATCAGACAACTTAGTGTAACTATTTCAAACCAGCTTTTGACTGAAGCTTAGCCTCTTCAGTCTGAGAGGGCTCTCTCAAAGGGATTTTATGATATTGGTTAATGATAGTGCTAGATGGCTAAATCTATAGAAATTGTATCTTGTTTTTTATTATTGAAGGTTGAAAGAATGCAGATTTGATACCATTGGACTTATGGAGTCAACAATCAGTAATTTCAGTGGCAAGGTCTCTTGACATGGAAGCTGAGGAAGATAGAGGTCTTTAACAAAGGCAATTCACTCATAAAACATAGGAAAACACAGTCATTTCATTACTAAAGGAAGTCAGAGCATAGAGTTATTAATTCTGAGTAATAGAAATGAAATATATTGTAAGTGGTAAAACATAATATGTAGATCAATAATACATTAAAAACCCCATGAGAATCTTAGGTCTGTCAAGAAGAAAGCCACTCTGTATTACTGATATAAGTCAAAATATATAAAGCAGCAGTTTGGTGCAGAAAATCTCCAACCCTTCACTACTTCGCTGCTTTGTCTTTAAATAGACATTCTTACAATAATGATGATCTACCTGGTGGCTATATTCATCGAATTCTCCTATGACACATCACATAACTGAAAAAAAAAAAAAAAAAGACTTCTAACAAGAAACTGACAGCTACACCTTAAAGAAGCCATCTCCTAATAGGACTCTAACTCCTATTTATTACATAGTCTACCTTATCTTGTGAAACAGTTACATGAAAATTGCAAAATAAGTATCACATGCTCGAAAGACACATGATAGGTTCATTTCCAATTTATATATTTAATACTCTCCTAGACATGTGGAACAAAACCCTATTTTTCAGGAATGATAAACCTTATCTTCAACGAGATCTTTGGCTGATGACCTGTCTCCACAACACTTCCTTCGAGTCATAAATATTTGATGTTAAGGTACCTTGACATGTTGCAAGAGTCCAGTTGTCCAAAACTACCATTACGATGCTCCAAAACCTTAAAAAATAGCTTGCTGTGAAAACAAGACAGTTTCGTAGCGAGCTTTGGTAGTGTCTAAAAAGTAGCTTCTGCACCCAAAGATTCAGCTCCTTTTTTGTTCCATGGTGTCAATCAAGTCATGACACATCACCACCATCAATATCCCTTCTTGAAAACTGCAAAAAGTGACTTTAGAGGCAAAAAGGCTACTACAGGTTTTTTCATAGCGATTTCCTGGCTTTAAGCTTAGGAAACGCTACAAAACTGCGTAAAAGTGCATAAATTCCAGATTTCAAAATTGTCTCCAAGAAGTGACCTCCAACTAAAAAAAATTCATCTTCTGCATGTAATGAACCCTTTGAAACACATTCAATATCAACTTAAGGCTTCTGTGGTGTTTCCTCCTCATTTATGATCAGTTGAGCTATGGGCTCCTCAACCACAGTCATCTTTAAGCCTTTCTTTTCCAGCTCTACATGAATCAGTTCCAGTTGTTCTTGAAGGTCTTTGACTTGGTCCTTCAGTGTCCTGTTCTTAGATTGTAAGTGCAAGTTTACCTTTTTTATGTGCTTTACCTCTTTTCTTAGTGGTTGAGTCCACTTTATCAATTTTTCTGTGTTTTCCAAGGTCTTTGAGACACTTGTGACTTGATCCTCCCAAATATTCCTCATCTATTCAAACTGCACTCTTTCAACTCTATGTTTCTTTGCTTCTTTCCTAAACACTAATATCTCTTCACTTGCATCTTTCAACTTCTCCTTAAGGACTTAAACCTCTGAATTTTCAGTGATTTTCTCTTTTCCATTCTTTTATTTGATGACTAATTCTTCTTCTGCAGGTAAGGAGAGGTCTATGATGCTTGGTGGTGGATGAGTAGTTTCGCTGACCTTTTGAGCTTCTTTGAAGCTTTCCAAGACTTTTCTGGCATGTCTTGTCATTGGTTTTCTAGCTTGAAACATAAATCCAACATCATCACCTGCAAATTCTAACTTCTTAGATAGTTTTCCTTTCTTAAGCTTCCTTCCTCCCTCATCTATGTCTTCAACTTGGACTATGGGAGTTTCTTCAATATCGGTAGCATGCAAGATGTCCTCTAAGTTACCCTTAGCCATTTTTTGGCTCCTTGTAACCATCTTGCTTCCGTGTTTTCTAAATGTTGGCTTTTTTTTTGTAGGTGTAACTTTGGGTGTGTCAACCTTCTACAAAGCCGATGTCTCCATGTTAACTGGTTCTAACTGCTCTGCCACTGAAGGTGATGGAATATATCTAGGTTTGGGAGTTATTTTAGGAGTGACAACATCTACTTCAAAACCACTTATGAACATAAAATATGACCAATATCTGCCTAATCTTTTTAACTCCTCTAACACCAATAACTTGATCAAACCATGATGAAAGAGAGAGGTTTCATTTCCTTCTGTTTTAACCCGAACCTTATCTGAAATTTTAGCTAAGCTTATGTGTAAGTAAAAAGGAAAATCAAGAGACCTCTTACCCACAAAATGCAACAGAAGCCTAAGGTGATAGGAATAAACCATGTGAAACCTCCCTTCACATGTGAAGTACTTCTGGATGACCAGCAACAACTTTGAGTATTTTTCCTTCATGTAGCTCCTTGGAATAGCATTTGTGAGATCAATTTCGCTATGCTCTGTCTTGATAAATTCTTTGCAGTCCTTCATGGTGAACTTGATGCCTTTAAACCATTGTTCCCCTCCCCTATGGATTCCTATTGTTGCTGCAATGGTTTCTGGTGTTACTATGAGATTTAACATTCCCACCTTTGAATTTTATATAGTAAAACTCTTAGAAAACTCCTTTGAAACCTACAAATGACACCCTTGCAGACTTTGGCAGAATTGCAAACACCTTTTTCTTCTAAACACTTCTCATGAAGTTGGGTCTTCATTTAAAAAATTCATGTCCATTGGCTCATATCTGAGGCAGTGACCACTTTTTTTGGTCTTCTTATTTGCAGCCATGGTGACTTTATACCTTCTCAGCCTCGCTTGATTAGTGACACCTGCAACTTTTGAAAATTCCAGCAACCAGCTTGGCTTGGTGAAACAACTCTCTGGAACTCAATAGCATGCAAAGATGAAGCAGAGAATGACAAATAATCAATTGCGTAATGTTTTAAAATTTCGATGACAACTCATGCCTTAATCATGACTCATACATGCTAAAAATAGTAATGATGACCTCGGACATGACCTTTGTACCTTGATTTAACCCTAACTGACTCGAGTGACATCCACCCTAAGTAATGATGACCTCAGACATGACCTTTGTACCTTGATTTAACCCTAACTGATTCAAATGAAATCCACCCTAACTCTTCTAATCATGGATTGACACCTTGCACCAGATTTGAAAAGATAGTCAAAAAAATAATTTTTCATAGTGTGGCTAGTTCATTTTCTGATAGTTTCGCCATGAAACTATTAGGCAATTTCATAGCGAAAACTGTCTTTTTATAGTGTAAAACGCTACGAAAAGAGGAAAAACTGGCTAAAGTTACCTGTTTGAATTCAAAAGCTTGGGAAATGAAATATGTCAGAAAATGATGACTGATGGGACATGATATGACTTTAACGGAGGTGGGTTTGAACCTTAGGATAGGTTAAAGATGAAAAAATTAAAATTTTCCTATACCAACTTGTGAAAAATGAACTCTATGACCATACCTTTGACAAATGAACTCTATGACCATGTCAAATAGTGTTTCACTTTTTCTAAGTGATAAAAGTGGCTCCAGTTGGGATGGCGTGCCCCTGTGGTACACTAAAGAACTTGTAGTTCCAGTGCTATCCATCTTCTTGGAAATAAGAACTCTGAATTTTCCAAGCTTTCCTTCAAACTCTAATGCCCTTCACCTTAGGCTCAAGCTTGATGACGAACTTGTCTTTATTAGTAGAAAAACATAACAAAATGGAATACATACAATGGAATGAAATATCAGTAGGACTTAAGAGGAATAGTGCTTCAAAAACCTGCCAATGACAGGCCCTCCAGCACAAGGTTATCCATCCATCTCTTGCAGTATGTAAGTGTTTTTTCCATGGAATGCAGCCACTATGAATGGACCTTTCCAAATATTCTCAAACTTAACATGTTTCCCCTTTTCTTGAATTCTGGCCTCCCACTTCAATACCACATCTTGAATCTGAAATTTTTCCTCTTTGACCTTCTTGTCAAATGTCTTCTTGATTCTATTTTGAGATTGCCAATTGCTATTATAGACGTCCTCCCTTTTTTCCTGCAGAGCTATCAACTAGTTTATTCTCCTCTTAATTTCATTTGGCTCCTCCTCTAATCCTTGCAGCAGCTTCATAACAGGCACTCCCAAGGATGTAGGAAATATGGCTTCAACTCCATATACTAACTCATATGGTTAAGTACCAATTGACCTTTTAGTGCACACTCTATCAGCCCACAAAGCATACTTCAGCTTTAGATTCCATGAAATTTTATTTTCGTGCAACACCTTCTTAATAATCCTCACAATGCGTTTGTTAGAAGATTCAGCAAGGCCATTACCTTGTGGATAATATACAATATAAGTTCCAAGTGTAATGTGATATTGATGACAAAAACTGATTAGCCTATTGAATTTGAATGTCTGTGCATTGTCAGTGATGATCTTCATAAAGCATCCAAACCTAGACAATATATTATTCTCCAAAAATGAAATGATAACTGAATCATTTTCTTGCCGAGTTGGGATTGTTTCAATCCACTTGGTGAAATATTCAGTTGTTGTCAGGATCCAACAATGCTGACCTGAATATGATGGATGAATCTCACCAATAAAATCTAGTCCCCACTACTGAAATGGCACCTCAACATAAATAGGCATAAAAGGTAGAGGAACAAGCTTTTTCTTACCATCAAAAATCTGGCATTCATGGCATGCAGCTATCTTTTTGTAGACATATTTGAACATGGTAGGCCAGTATTACCCTACTCTGAGAATCTTGTTGTTGTGGCCTTCCAATAATGATGACCTCAAAAATCTCCTTTGTGAAACTCCTCAATCACTTTTTCTGCCTCCTCTTCTAGCAAACAATTCAAAAGATACCACCAGTATCTTTCCAATATAGATTTTTATCAATGATGCAGTACCTCAGGGATTTCAGCTTCGTAAAATTTTCCTTAGATTTTTTCAATTCAGTAGGATCTCTATGATGATGTAGCATGAAAACAATGTCTATGTACCAGTTAGATAGGATGTAATTTTCTTCAATGGGAATCAGCTCTTCATCTTCATCTGATAACTCTGAAATTTCTGCAATTAAAGTCATATCAAGACATCCAAAATTGGATTGTGCCATCAGCTTTGCTAGCCCCTGACCTTTCACCAATTTTGTAGGTCTAATCTCTATATCATATTCCAGAAATTTTTCTATCCACTTCCCTCTCTTACCATTATGATCAACTTGAGTCAAGATGTCTTTCACAACAGCATTAGGAACAACTGCTATGACATGAGAATGCAGAATGTAAATTCTGAAATATTTGATGGCTTTGACCAAAGCATATGCCTGTTTATGTAGGATATTGTACTTTAGTTCTGAGTTATCTAAGGTCCTGCAAAAAAACGAAATAGGCTGCTCAGTACCTTGTTGTCCTTTCTGCAGAAAAACTCCAGCAATTGTATTTTCTGATGCAAATGTAAAAACCAAAAATTCCTTTGAAAAATCTGGGCTAATCAACACTAGAGCTTAAGTGAGTGCCTTCTTGATTTCCTCAAATGATTTCTTTGCTTCAAATGTCCATTTAATTTCAGATCCTTTCTTCAGCATCATGGTTATGTCTTTGACAATCTCAGCAAAATTGGGAATAAATATCCTCACAAAATTTACTCTTCCAAGGAAAGACTAAATTTATTTCCTGCTTCTAAGCAGATCTACTTTCTGAATGGCATTAACCCTGTTTGGATCAATCTTAATCCCATATTTAGATATAATATGCCCAGGTAACTTCCCTGAAGTTAGAGAAAAAATGATTTTAGTGGGATTGAGAGAAATTCCAAACCTTATACACTTCAGCAGAACTTTCTCCAGATGCTTCAAGTGGTCTTCCTCTCTCCTTGAGAAAACTGTTATGTCATCCAGATAGAAAACCACCAACTTATCTTTCTCCTTAGCAAAGGAATTGTCCATTGTTCTTTGAAAGTTCGCTCCTGCATTCATTAGACCAAAGGGCATATTGGCATACATGAATGTACCCCATGGTGTGGTAAAGGAAGTTTTCTCTTGATCTTATGGATGCACTAGTATCTGATTGTATCCTGAAAAACCATCCAGCATAGACATCCTTTGGGAACCAACAATGTTCTGCAAAATTTGATCCATCTTTGGGAGAGGGTAATTATCCTTCAGAGAGGCTTTATTCAAGTTTCTGAAGTCAATGCAGATTCTAATTTCTCCACACTTTTTTTTTATTGGAACCAAGTTTGCAAACCATTTTGAGAATCTGATTGGGACAATAATTTTGGCATCAAAGAGTTTCTTTATTTCCTTCTCAATCATAGGCATGAGAATTGGATTGATCCTCCTCAGCTTCTGTCTGAAAGGATTTTCATTTTCTTTAATAGGAATGGTATGTTGAATAATATTGGGATCATATTTCTTCAAATCATCATAAATCCATGCAAAAACATCTATGAACCTTTTCATCATCTCAATATATTTATGTTTCATATCTGCAGAAAGAAACTTAGAAAGTTTGATCATTTTTGGCATTGCTACTGTATCAAGGTTACAACTCTCTACTTATTCATCATCAACTTGTATCCTAGGAGACTTGAACACATCATTTTGGTCAAAAATATTTTCAAGTGGGATTATACCCTTAGGTATAGAATTATTCTTCAGCTGCAACACTTCAGAATTACCTTTAATTTCAGTAAGCATGTTTTTTTGGTCTATTTGTGTGCTTTCAAACTCCTCTTTCAATTCTATGAATTTTATGACTTGCTGGTCATCCTCAAAAAATTTCCAGTGAATGATGTTGTCAAGGATAACAGGCCTATGAAAAACTTCAAACTCATATCTTTCAGTGGAATGTGCAGGAATTATAAACATACTTCTACAGACAGCCAGGGAGTCAGCTACTAAGTTTTGATCCCTAGTCTTCACAATAAAGAAATATTCTTGAAAATTCGCTAACATCTCCATGATCAAATTTATGTATGCCCTCATTCTCACATCCTTAGTTTGGTATACACCCTCAACTTTTTTAATAACTAATTCAGAATCTCCACAAATAGAAATCTTTCATTAGGGGAATTTTGAGATCTAAAATTGGCCTCCTAAGAAAAATGTACAACCAAAATAAACTTTATAAGAACTAATAGGATTCAAAATGATGATGTCAACCATGGGGGATGATTCACAATTTTTTAAGTAAAAGGGTAAAAATATTTAAAAATAATAAAATAATAAAACTACTTTTTTAACTCGTATTTTCAACTTATCTCCCAAAGTTTTTACTCAAATTTTGTGTGGGAGTGCTCGTTGGATGCAAAATTTAATTCCTCATCCAAGGAGTACCCATGTTTCATACTTTTGATGGACCCAACTATATGAAACATGAGAAATAAATGAAAAAACATAATTGTAATCATGTTTTTCATGTATTTCTCATTTTTCATGTAGCAGGATCCATCGAAAGTATGCAACATGGGTACTCCTTGGATGAGGAATTAAATTTTGCATCCAACAAGAACTCCCGCTCGATATTTGAGTAACAAATTTGAGAGATAAGTTGAAAATATGAGTTGAAAAAATATTTTTTTTATTTTTTCCCTCTAAAATTTGATGATGTAATAAAATCTTCTTTTATTATTTCCACTATTATTTTATAATTTCCTTATGAGGCCCATTTTAGACCTCAAAATTCCCCTAACGTGGGCACCCAATCTTTTCTAAATTTATAAACACAAAAACAAAGATTCATACTCAGCCATGTTATTTGTGAAATCAAAGTTTAGTTTGAAAGAAAAGAACTTACTTTCATCCTCTAGAGTTGTGATCCAAATTCTTGCTCCAGCACCCTCTTTTCCTACTGATCCATCAAAGTGTAACAACCACCAACCTTCTGCCTTTTCTTCATTGTTTTGCTGATTTTATGCTTGTTGATTTTCATTCTCCTAAATTTCTGCTTTCTTCTCATCTTCTTCTTCATCAGTTAGTTCATTGAAAAGTATAGCAAAACCTAATTCAGTTTCAACAGCATATATTGGGAAATTTTGAGGTTTGTCCTTACTACTTACCATATAAGTCATCCTTGTCTCTCTGTATAGTCTTCTTTTCTCACCAAAAACAGGGATGGTGGCATAAGTTAGGTCCATCTTAATGTAGCTTTTGATATTTGCTACCCATGACCTTGATAGCAGCATGCCAAACTTGGGTGGAATTTCTGCTACCACAATGTCCATTACCATTGTCTTGGTAGGGACTTGTGTAAGACCAACAACAACATCCTTTATCAAACTAGTACATTGAACTCTTTTTGAATCAAAAGAAAACAGATCCATATATGGCCTAGTAATTTCCAAGCCCATCCTTTCCATAATTACTTTAGGCATGAGGTTATGAGAGGCCCCTGAATCCAACATGGCATTGTGTAATTTCATGTCATGAATACTAAGGCTGACATAGAAAGGAGGCACCTCTTCATTCTTCTCATCCTCCAATATTGGTCCCAAATATATGGTAGGATGGTCCTCTTGTACATTAAGGATGTCAGTAGCTCGAGGTTGGGATTTCATCATTTTTACAATTTTACTTCTATATTCATTCACCTTTATAATTTCTCCAAAAGGGACAAGGATCTTGATTTTGGAAATCTCATTCTCCAAACTGGAAAAAAAAAAAAGAAGGTATTTTTCTCAATCTCTTTGACAGGAGGAGGAGGTGGTGGATCTTTTCTAACCTCAACTACTTTAGGGACATCTTTATTGGGTTGTTCTTTATTTGCAGTAACTGGAACATTTCTGTTTATGAGGTTGTATTGTTTCTGCATCTCAAAGATTGCATGTTGATATCCTTTAAGGTAATCATATGGTTCCTCACCCTTGTTTAAATCATGATCTGACTCATCTTTCTCTTCCTTAGTCAAAAACATTCCAGACATGTTTTCATCTAAGTAATGGATGGAGTCTTCTGGTATTTCAGGTTGATCTTCTTCATCAACTAAATTTTATCTGAAAAGGAGGCCTTAATTGAGGGTCATGTTGATTTCTGTTTTCCCTTCGTCCCTGCTGTTTTTGAGGTCTTCTGAATTGAAGATTTCTAAATTGTGATTCATGTTGTTCAGGACGAGTAGAAGTGTTTCCAAGGGCAAGCCTATCCATCAATTTTTCCATTGTTTTCATCATGGAGTCAAATTTGTCATCTGAGGTGGAAGGCTTATCTTCTTCTTTCAATTTTGTCTTTCCCATATTGGAATTTTTAGCTGTTATCATATTGACCTCCACCTTCATAGCATCATTTTTCATTTCTTCTAGTGAAAGGGATTCTCTTTCTCTAAGAAGGATAGAAAAGTCATAATCAAAAGCCTCAACATATCTCAGTTGAGTTGCTCCTGCTGGAGGCTTAAGATGGGTAGGGATGGAGTCATAAAATTTGTTAAATCTTTTGGAGAAATTTTGGATAGTTTCATCAATAGCAATTTTAAAACTATTGTACTCAGGGAGGGCTTGTACAGGGTTGGTTGTATTTCCCCACTTTCTCAAGAAGCTATCTTCAAATTCATTCCAATTATGTAGGCTTCCTCGAGCAAGGGCTTTGAACCACTTTCTGACCTCACCAGTAAAGCTCTGAGAAAATAGTCTCATATTGAAATCCTCATGGTCAACCTCCTCCCTGTCTATGAAGTCATTAAACTGATCTACATGCTCTTCAGCTGTAATCTCTTCATCACTTCCCCAAGTTTTGATTCTAGTAGAATATTTGCTAGGAAGGGCATTAAGGACAGCTGGGAGAACAAGAGGGTCATACATATCAGGTTAAGAATCAAGTGGAGGTGGAACATTTCCAGCCATGATGATAGGAACTATGTTAGTCTTAGGGACAACAGTAGTAGAGGAAGAGGGTCTATTAGAAGGTGGAGTGATTGGTCTTTGTAGTCTAGTTACAATTGAAATCCAGTCAGGTAAAGGAAAACCAGATTTACTTCTTAGCAAGATTTCAAATGGGAATAGTTCCTTCAACCCATCTAAATATTCCCTCTCTAAAAAAAATTATGATGTGACAACCTCCCAGAACTCTTCTTTATCTTTTTGGATCACTAAGGTTGAGGTATCAATACCTCTTCTATGTAGGTCTAAGACAATTTTAGTCAATTCTTTTTCATTTTCAGACCTAAACAAGACTTACTGAATTTTATAATCAAACTTATTATCTTCATGGCTTCTTAAAACTTCAAAGGACAAGGCTTTTGAGTGTAATGGAGTACCTGATTGTGAAAAACTAGCTTGAATGCCTCTGGAGATTGTGTTTGGATTATCCACAATTGTAGGTGGATCTGGGTCACGATTACTCCTCGTATATCTCCTTTCCGAAGCCACCTTTGAACATGAGAATTTTGAATGGATTCACCAAGGTAGTTTCAGCCTCGAATAGATTTTGAGTTCCTACTACCTTCAAGAGTTCAACTTCAAATTTTTTGGGAAAAGTATATCTTCAGACTCCCGGAAGACGCACCAAAATGTTATCATAAAATTGTACTTGATTGGTTTTTGATCAGACAACTTAGTGTAACTATTTCAAACCATATTTTGACTGAAGCTTAGCCTCTTTAGTCTGAGAGGGCTCTCTCAAAGGGATTTTATGATATTGGTTAATGATAGTGCTAGATGGCTAACTCTATAGAAATCGTATCTTGTTTTTTATGATTACAGTTTGAAAGAATGCAAGTTTTCTACCATTGGGCTTATGGAGTCAACAATCAGTAGTTTGAGTGGCAAGGTTTCTTGACATGGAAGCTGAGGCAGATAGAGGTCTTTAAAAAAGGAAATTCACTCATAAAACATAGGAAAACATAGTCATTTCATTACTAAAGGAAGTCAGACCATAGAGTTATGAATTCCGAGTAATAGAAACGAAATCTACTGCAAGTGGTAAAACATAAGATGTATATCAATAAGACATTAAAAACCCCATGAGAATCTCAGGTCTATCAAGAAGAAATTCACTCTGTATTACTTATATAAGTCAAAATACATAAAGCAGCAGTTTGGTGCAGAAAATCTCCAACCCTTTACTACTTTGATGCTTTGTCTTTAAATAGACATTATTACAACAAGGATGATCTGCCTAGTGGATAGATTCATAGAATTCTCCTATGACACATCACATAACTGAAAAAACATGACTTCTAACAAGAAACTGATAGCTACACCTTAAAGAAGCCATCTCCTAATAGGACTTTAACTCCTATTTATTACATAGTCTACCTTATCTTGTGAAACAGTTACATGATAGTTGCAAAATAAGTATCACATGCTTGAAAGACACATGATAGGTTCATTTCCACTTTACATATTTAAGACTCTCTAGACATGTGGAACAAAACCCTATTTTTCAGGAATGCATAACCCTTATCTTCAACGAGAGATTTGGCTGATGAACTGTCTCTACAGCACTTCCTTCGAGTCATAAATATTTGATGTTAAGGTCCCTTGACATGTTGGATGAGTCCAGCTGTCCAAAACTGCCATTAATATGCTCCAAAACCTTCAAAAATAGCTTGCTATGAAAACAAGATAATTTCATAGTGAGCTTTGGTAGCATCTAAAAAGTAGCTTCTGCACCCAAAGATTCCACTCCTTTGTTGTTCCATGGTGTCAATCAAGTCATGACACATCACCACCATCAATATCCCTTCTTGAAAACTGCAAAAAGTGACTTTAGAGGAAAAAAGGCTGCTACAAGTTTTTTTGTAGCGTTTTCCTGGCTTTAAGCCTAAGAAATGCTACGAAACTCTATAAAAGTGCATAAATTCCATATTTCAAAACCATCTCCAAGAAGTGACATCCAGTTGCAAAAACTTGATCTTCTACATGTAATGAACCCTCTAAAACACATTCAATCTCAACTTAATGCTTCTGTGGTGTTTCCTCCTCATTTATGATCAGTGGAGCTATGGGCTCCTCAACCACAGTCATCTTTAAGCCTTTCTTTTCCAGCTCTTCATGAATCAGTTCTAGCTGTTCTTAAGGGTCTTTGACTTGGTCCTTCAGTGTCCTATTCTTAGATTATAAGTGCAGGTTTACCTTTTTGATGGGATTTACCTCTTTTCTTAGTTGCTGAGTCCACTTTATCATTTTTTATGTGTTTTCCAACGTCTTTGAGACACTTGTGACTTGATCCCCCCAAATCTTCCTCATCTGCTCAAACTACACTCTTTCAGCTCTATGTTTCTTTGCTTCTTTTCTCAAGACTGATATCTCTTCCCTTGCATCTTTCAACTGCTCCTTAAGGACTTCAACCTCTGACTTTTCAGTGATTTTCTCTTTGCCCTTATTTTATTTTATGACTAATTCTTCTTTTGCAGGTGAGGAGAGGTCTATGATGCTTGGTGGTGGTTGAGTAGTTTCAATTACCTTTTGAGCTTCTTTGCTGCTTTCCAAGACTTTTCTGGCCTGTCTTGTCATTGGTTCTCTAGCTTGAAACATAAATCCAACATCATCACTTGCAAATTCTAACTTCTTAGTTGTTTTGCCTTTCTTAAGCTTCCTTCCTCCCACATCTATGTCTTCAGCTTGGACTATGGGAGTTTCTTCAATATTAATAGCATGCAAGATGTCCTCTAAGTTACCCTTAGCCACTATTTGGCTCCTTGTAACCCTCTTGCTGCATTGTTTCTAGCTATTAGCTTTTGTTTTGAAGGTTTAACTTTGGGTGTGTTAGCCTTCTGCAAAGGCTCTGTCTCCATGCTAACTGGTTCTACCTACTTTGCCACTAAAGGTGATGGAATATCTCTAGGTTTGGGATTTCTTTTAGGAGTGACAACATCTACTTCAAAACCACTTATGAACAGAAAATATGACCAATCTCTACCTAATAACTTGATCAAACCATGATGAAAGAGAGAGGTTTTGTTTCCTTCTTTTTTAACCTGAATCTTATCTGACATTTTAGCTAAGCTTCTGTATAAGTAAAAAGGAAAATCAAGAGACCTCTTACCCACAAAATGTAGTAGAAGCCTAAGGTGATAGGAATAGACCATGTGAAACCTCCCTTCACATGTGAAGTACTTTCAGATGATCAGCAGAAGCTTTGAGTAGTTTTCCTTCATGTAGCTCCTTGGAATAACATTTGTGAGATCAATTTCACTATGCTTTGTCTTGATAAATTCTTTGCAGTCCTGCATGGTGAACTTGATGCCTTTAAACCATTTTTCCCCTCCCCTAGGGATTCTTGTTTGTTGCAATGGTTTCTAGTGTTACTATGAGATTTAACATTCCCACCTTTGAATTTTATCCAGTAAAAATCTTAGCAAACTCCTTTGAAACCTACAAATTACACCCTTACAGACCTTGGTAGAATTGCAAACACCATGTTCTTCTAAACACTTCCAATGCAGTTGGGTCTTTATTTAACAAATTCATGTCCATTGGATCGTATCTGAGGCAATGACCACCTTTTTTGGACTTCTTCTTTGTAGCCTTGGTGATTTTATACCTTCTCAACCTCACTTGATTAGTGACACCTGCAACTTTTGAAAATGCCAACAACCAACTTGGTTTGGTGAAGCAACTCTCCAGAACTCAATAGCATGCAAAGATGAAGCGGAGAATGAAAAAGACTCTATTGCATAATGTTTTAAAGTTTCAATGACAATGATCATCAAAATTATTTATGTTGGAAAAGGCTCTGCAACTGAACCCTAGCTCTTTCCCTTTCCCTTGGGTTCCTCTGCATCCCAGCCTAGGGTTGTTGCAGGCTTTGCACCTATGGCCCTACCTTTCTCTGTGCCTGTGGTCTCTGTGGCTCCTTCAATGGAGCAGAATGTTTTCCATGTAGGGTCCTCATTCAAAGAGCAGGTTGTGGGCTCCTCCCACACACCTAACCTTTCGTTCTTCATGCGCCTAATAAACTCTTCAGCCTCTCCCTGTTTGGATTTGGAGCTACATCCGAGCTCCCCAAGTCAAGAAAAAGACAAAGATGACCTCAGCCCCAAGCAGGATTTCTCTGCAAACGGTCACCAAGATAATACGGGGGACTTTGCGCGGACAACACACCTGTCAAAGAACTAGGATGGTAAAAACTCTATGGCTAAAGAGAAGGATTAGGAAAAGAAAAAAAATACGCATGTATGCCACCCAAAAGTAGTGAAGAACCCATAAATAGTCATTCAGGATCCAGATATAGAGGTCTACAGAGAGTACATGAGATAACATGCCATCATATGTAAATTTATGGGAATCTGGCCCTCTGAAAGAGCCCTTAAAGGGTGGATCCAAGCTAAATGGAACCCTAAAGGGGCAATAGAACTTTAGCTCGGATCAAAGGGATTCTTCACTATTTTCTTTGCTCTCCTAGAAGACAAGGACTGAATCTTTGAAGGGGTCCATATTTTTTCAACTCTGCTGGTCTTTACATGAGATTCTGGAAGGAGAACTTTACTCCTAAAAAAGAAGACTTCACTCGGGTCTCAATCTAGGTAAGACTTTATTCTCTCCCTACGGACTACTGGGCACCTTCGATTCTCCAAGCCATTGGCAACAGTCTGGGAGAATACATCAAGATGTCAGAGGGTACTAAGAATGGTCATTATATTTCATATGCTCGAATCTGTGCATATATTGATGTATCTGGTGCCCTTCTAGAAGCCATCAACTTGAACTTCTGAGATGAAAATTGGACTCAAGCGATGGACTGTGAACATATACCATTTTGTTGCAGGAAATGCCATGAGCATGGTCATCTTTTTAGAGATTTCCCACAAAACCAGCCACCCCCAAAATAAAGTCCATCGAGCACGAAGGACGAGCAAGGATTCATCAAAGTAAGTCACAAAAGTAGGCAAAGTAGAAGGAACAACACTGGAAGAGAAATCCCAAAGCAAGCACAACATAATAGATATGAAATCCTTTCTCCTACAATAGAGGAAAACAGACAGTATAGCAACAGCAAGGATCGGAACAATGAACAGAACAAGGAAATGGACACAGACATGGAGAACACAATCACTCTCTCTCAAGTAGAACAAGAAACTCAGGAAGAAAATGAAATGGACTTCACACAGGACCTACCTACATCAGAGGAAAAAGTGATAGAGGACATCCTGATGGGTATCGACCTGTAGAATATCTCAAAGGAATGGACCTCAAAAGGGTTTCAAGGCATACCAGAAGACTACCTCCAAAGAATTGAAGAAGCATATACTCTGCAACAAAACTTCCAAAAGAAAATAGAACACAAAATCAAAGGAAAAAACCAAGTTGGAGAATCACAGCGAACCTTAAAGCCAACAACCGGATCACAAAAGGGAAACCAAAAAGAAGAGGAAAGAAAACAAATAGTCAACACCTCCGAGAGCTCGGCAATGAACTCATCAATGCGGGCAAGGTAAAGGTTCTATCTCTAACTCACAATATTTTATCATGATCTGCACATCTTGGAACATCAGGGGACTCAACAGTCCTACAAAAAAAGGATACTCAAATCCAAGGTTACCTCAGGAAAAACGAATATTCTATTACTACAAGAAAAAAAAAGTGGACTAAATGAAATGACGTCCATCCAACAGGCCTAATTTAGGAAGCAGTACAGTCATGTAGCCATTTTTGCCTCAGGCACTGCTGGAGGCGTAGCTACATTCTGGAAATACTCTAGGTTTCATCTGATCGAATCCTTTGCCTCCAGACATGCCCTCACCACGATACTCCAAATAACCAGAACTAAAGAAAATCTATGTATTACCAATGTATACGGCCCCCACATAGTTCATGAACACCTAGCCTGGTTCAATCATTTCAAAACCTTCTTCCAACCTCTTGATCATAAGTACCAGCTCCTGGCTGGTGACTTCAACATGATCCTAAACTTGGGTGAAAAAAGGGGTGGACTTCATAGACTTGACTCAGACTCTCAAGCCTTCCAAATTATGATAGATGACCTGGGCTTCATAGATACTCCCACTAAAAATGGCATCCACGCCTAGAATAACAGGAGAGGGGGTGAGCGTCAAATTGCCTCTAGACTTGATCTCTTCCTTCTCTCAGAAGAGTTATTCCTCTCCTCTCTAGAAAAAGAGGCCAGTACTACTCCGCAAGTCGTCTTAGACCATTGGCTGATAGTTTTAAACATAAAAATCTTCGAGAGGCCGAAGAACACTCCCTTTAGGTTTGAGGCATTCTGGCTCTCCCACCCTGATTTCCAAGATAGAATTAAGGAATTGTAGACCACTTCGCTCCCTCAATATGGAAACAAGATGCAAGGCTTCCATCAAAGACTAAAATTCATCAAGCAAGAATTAAAAAAATGGAGCCAGGAAACCTTCGGAGATATTACTACGGAGAAAAAAGTGTTAGAGCTAAAAATGAGAGCAATTGAACAAAAAATCATTCAAAATGGAATGACAGAGAAAACCAAACAAGCTAAAATGGAATTATAGAAATAATGGGAGGATAGGGTCTCCCAAGAAGAAACCCTTTGGAGATAGAAATCAAGGATCAAATGGCTTAAATATGGGGAGAAAAACACTACCTTCTTCCATAAATCCATGATCCAACATAGAAAGCACAACAGGATTCTCAATCTCAAAAATAAGCAGGGCATGTGCTAAATACCCATCAAGAAATTGAGGAAGAACTGCATCAGCACTTCTCGAGCATCCTCAAAGATGGGGGTCAACACAACGAGGAGCATATCAGGAAGATCACCAACAACATCCCGTCCCTTTTGACTAGAGAACATAATCAAATGATGCTAAAAAGGATTACCATTGAGGAAGTGGACAAGGTTATTCAGTCAATGAAAAATGGCAAGGCACCCGGCCCGGATTGCTTTACCATCGACTTCTATAAAGCTTGCTGGAGCACAATTAAGGATGAGATCTATGATTTGGTGGAGGAATCTAGAGTGAAGAAGTCCATCTTTCCCGCCCTCAACGCTACTTTTCTGGTGCTCATTCCTAAATCAGACATAGCAGACTCTCTTGATCAATTTAGACCCATTGCTCTCAGAAATGTAATATACAATATTATCTCCAAGGTTCTTTCCAATCGCATCAAACCACTCTTTCCTCTCTTGATCTCAAAAAATCAAACGGGGTATGTTGAGGGCAAACAATTCATGGACAGCATCATCCTCTCGCAGGAAATCATCCACTCTCTCAAAGATCAAAGCAAACAGGGTATGCTAATACAGCTAGATATGTCCAAGGCTTTTGACAAGATCAACTGGAATTACATTAGACATATGTTAGCAGCCTTCGGGTTCAGCAAAGACTGCATCAAATGGATCATGGCTCTTGTTACACCATTTTTTGGTCATCTAACCTATTATCATTAGATGGACCCAAGTACACCATGTAAGACCAATTTTACCCTAAGTAAAATTGCTTTCACTATGAAAAATAACTTAATAAACCACATTTATTAGGTTTTTTATGGTCTAAACAGGAAACCCCAAAAGGAAATATTAAACAAACCTATTTTGTTTAATTTTCCTCATGGAATAATTAATTAAACCATAATTTAATTATTATTCCCAATCATGTTTAACCCAAAAACAAAGAAATTAATTAGATAAACCTTTATCTATCTTATTATTTTCTAGGAATAAATATTTAAATCTTATTTAGATAATATTCCTTGTTAAATATGACCAAATCACCCACAAATAATTAAATAAATCATTATTTATTTAATTATCTTTCAACCACTTCCTTAAATAATTAAATAAATCCTTATTTATTTGATTATCTTCTAACCGCTTCCTTAAAAAGATAAATAAATAATTTATTTATTTATTTTTAACTAATTAAGGGATTTGACCCAAGTCAAATACCTTTTCCATCCAACAAATATAATAAAATATTCCATAAAAAGTGGATCTAGATCTGGTTAACCCATGCACCAAGATCTAGAATGACCCAATATTTTGTTATAAATAGGAGGGTTTTTCCTACCATTCTTCACCTTTTGTTGCCTATTAGATCATTCTGGATCTATACACTTGGTCCCATTTTTCTACCATTTGTTGTGTGAGCTCCCTTTGAGTTCCATTCTTTGTGTGGGTTTCCTACACCAACAAGAGAGAGAAATCTTAGATCTGAAGTGCTGAGGACTTCCAAGAACCCATCCCACTGAGGAGAATTGGATACGCCTTCTTGTTTTCCTCCCAGGTGCCCGATTAATATAAAAATTCTTTCAAAAATTGTTCTTGTCTTTTCTATTGGTATATGGAGCAAACCCTTGTTTTTACTACTTAATGTCTTTCCATGCATAGATCTGGTGTTTTGCAACTCTCTTCTTGTCTAACTAACCGCAGATCTGAAGATATTGGCAACCACTTTTGTTGTTAGGGCTATTAGTTATGCGTAGCTAAAGTGGTCCTTTTTCGTACACTTCAACAAAGGATTCATACTAACAAATGGCGACTCCACACGGGTTTTAAATTACGACCGTTGTCGTTTTTCATATTCCTGCATATCCAGCTACTTCAGACCCTAGGGTTTCTTTTCAGCTGAATATTTTCCCTATTTTTATGTTGTTTTTCTCACATAAAACCCTAAAACATTAAAATTTCTAACTTCCGTGTGTTTTTGGCCCTATTGTGCAGGTAAGCGACACCAGCCGCAACTGAGACGACAAATTTTCTGAAAATCTGTCGCCGAGACAACCGTAACGGGGGGTCGCACTTTTTGGCCCATAACCTGTGACCTGGACCTCCAGGTCGCACTTTTCAGCCTATTTTCTGTGACCTGCACTGAAAACAGGTCAGAACCTGCGACCTACCAATTTTTCAGTGATTTTTCTGCAATTTTTCTGGGTTTTGCTGAAGCTTCTGTCAGGGTTTTTCAGCCTCTGTCTCAGCCCTCTTTGACCTAGTTCTAATCTGTTTTTACTCATCTAAGTGGGAACCTAGCCCCCTAGGGCTTTAGTACCCTCCACCTTTTTGTGGAAGAGTTTTAACTGTTTCAGCCGTCTGTTTTTCAGGGTTTCAGCCTTCCCTTTTTCCAGATCTGGTCCCTCCTTTTCAGATCCCTTTAAATCAGCCTTTCTTCCTTTCAAATCACCTCTTGTCATTTTGTTTGGACCTCTCTTTAGGACCTCCTCCTTGTCCCTGTCCTTTCCTCTTTTTGCTGATTTCCTTCCTTTGTCCAGCCACCTTGCCTCTGTCTCTTGGCTGTGATCTGCACCTCTTCTCAGCAACTTTATCCTTTAGATCCCTGTCCCTTTTGACCTTAGATCTATTGGCCTCTTTTCCGTGTGTTTTGCCTAGATTTTTCCCCTTTTTTTTGATTAGTTTTGAGAGAACCGCCTTCTTGGGTTAGATAGATGCACAAGTAGATGTTAATTTTCTATTATTTCTATTATTTCAGCATTATATACTATTCTCTGCAGATTTATTTTCAGTTACGCAGCACACTTTTTTCTTGCTCTCAAAACGGAAAGGGTTTAAAAATTAAAATTAACGCACGCCACACACTGACCCTAAGTGAAGAAGCGCCTGGTTAACACCGCCTGGAAAAGACTCTAAAATCAATTGTCATTGCACCTTTTCTGCCCTTGACCTCACTTGATTCTGTCCCTTTCTGCCCTTTTCGGTTTCCTTCTTCATCATTGCGCCCCCAAGGCGCCTTTCCCAGAGACTTCTTGGCCTTCACCCTCAGTTTCCGATCGATAGACTTGCTCCGCCCTGCCGTCGTCGAGCCAGTCCCCCTCCGAGTCCGCACTCCGACTCCTCTCCTGATTCATCGGGTTCTCCTTCTCCTCCTGGTTCTCCCCCTGTCACCTTCACCATGTCTGGTCCAGGGCCTAACGCTGGTGGTGCTCCAGGCCCTAATGCCGGACCTACTACTAGCGGAACCGCCACGGGAACTACCTCGGCCATACCCTTGCTGCCGTACATTGCAGGCCTCAGCCTCCCCGATTTCAATCAGTTGATCAACGACCCTATCCGCCACGATGTTGGTTGGCCTGCTATGCCAACCAAGCTCCCCTCCAACATCCCTAAGTTTGAAGGCCTTGCTGGAGAAGATCCAACCAATCATGTCCAATCTTTCCACATGTGGTGTTCCTCCAATTCCATTACCGATGACTCCATCTGTCTTCGTTTGTTCCAATGCACGCTTACCGGCGAAGCTTCTAAATGGTATGTTGAACAAGCCACCTCTTCCCATACCACCTTTGCGACCCTTGCCCAAGCCTTTTTATCTTATTTCCAGCTCCCTCTCTGATACGATATTGGCACGGAGCTCTTGACTTCATTCAAGCAAACCTCTTCGACCCGCCTTTCCGCCCATGTTCAGGAATGGCGAAGAAGATGGAGCTTATGTCGAGCCCCCCCCTTCGAAGATCGGGTTTACATAGACTGGTTCCTTCGCACCCTCTTAGCTCCTATCGGCAAAGATGTCGCCTCTCACTTTCCTCAAACTGAAGAAGCCGCCCTCCAAATAGCCTTGAAATATGACCTGATCTACGCTCAATCTGGTTATGTTTATACCGTTCTCCCTGACCTCCCCAGGCCCGGTGGCGCTAACGCCCCGGGGGCATCTCATTCCGCCGACGGTATCGTTGGAGCCCTTTCCCATCCGTATGCTCAACCTCCTGTGGGCTATGGTCTCCCTCAGGGAGGGGCCAGCACCCCTAGCACTCTTCCCCCTCCCGGTAGCATGTATCCAGGATACGGCATGCCTCCTCCTTTTGCCCAACCTCCTGCTTACCTCAATGTTGCCCAACCTAACCATTACCTTTATCTGCAGCCTAGTGCGCCAGCTCCTCCAGCATATGCGCTTCCATCTCCCTTGCCTCCTCTAAACCCGCAACAGCACTTACAGCCCCCTCCAAGGCAAGTATTTGCATAACAGGGCGCGACTAATCCCCCTTCTTCTCAAAGAAGGCGGAGAGGCAACCCAAACCAATCTGCCCCTGGTACCCGTGGACCCAATCCTGGTGTTGACCCTAACACTGCCAACCAGCAACAGGGCACTCAACCCAAGCCGGACAGGCCGCTTCACACAAATAAGCCTTGTTCGTGTTGCGGTGTTTACGGTCATTACACCCATGATTGTCCCCTCTTACCCCAGATGCGGCAGATGTGGGAGTCTCAAGCCACATTGAGCGGACAACACGCCTCCCCTCATGCTCCTCCTAATGTGGCCACTACCCAACCAACTGTGTTTACTGATCCTTTCCCTCAGCAAGGATTCGTGGCTACCCAACCGCCTGACAGCCAGGTCGTCACTCCCCCTTCCCTTTCTGGTTCCTCTGATTACCAGATCCTTATGATGCACTCCGATCCTTCCCCGACCATCGACCTTCACCTTCAAAATCGGTCTTGCCAGTACCCCAAGCCTCCTGCTCAGTCTACCCCCGAGCCTCCTTCTTCAGGTTTTACAGAGCCTCTTTCGACATCCAGTGGCCCCTTACATATCCCTCAACCCAAAGTTGAGGTTCATACCAAGATTCCTAAGGGACCCCTACGTCGAAACACTGCTTCCGGTCGAGCTGCTCATTCGTATAGTATAGTAGATGATTTGGCGCAATCTCCTGCTGCCATTTCCACACTGGAACTCCTCCAGTCGTGCCCTTCCCAAAATAAGGATCTACTATCTGTCGTGGGCGCTGTAGATCCTGCTGATGACCAAATGATTGTTTTCGACGCCACTCAATCGAACCATCCCCCTCTTCCTGCTTCCGTCGCTTTCCAAATCCCAGTCAAAATCCGGAACGCCAACGTTTCACGGTGCATAATTGATGAGGGGGCATCCACCTGTGTGATGTCCGCTTCGGTTTGGAAGCAACTCGGATCCCCTGAGCTGGCCCCTTCCACGATCACCCTTCGAGTGTGGGACGGCCACGCCTCCCAGCCCATTGGCCTTTTCCGTAATTGTCCTATCACCCTCGCCGGTAAGACTGTTTGCATTGACGTCGAAGTCATCGACGCCCCGCTAGACTACAACATTCTATTGGGGCAAAGCTACACCTATGCTATGTCTGCTGTCCCATCCGCGGTTTTCTGCAAGATGTCTTTCCCCATAATGGAAAGATAGTCACCATTGACCAGTTGACATATCATGAGCCAAAATCTCAGACCTCACCTAAGACGACCATCTCTTCTGTAGCCAACAAGCAAACCGTCGATTCCTTGACCAGTGTCTCCCCTGGCGTTTACAAAGATTCCTCCCTGCTTGGAACTTTTCCTAATCTCCCTCCTCCTCCCATCACTGATCCCAGCTTATCGAATGTTTGCATGATGCAATCGTCTCAGGCTGCCCGTAAGCGGCCTTCCTCGGCTAGTCAGCAACCTCCCCCTCGCCCTCCGCAACCTGCTCCTAGCCATTCATCTCAGCCAGTCGGACCTCCTCCTTCTGGCCCTCCCCCTACAGCTGGTATCCCTGAACCTCTTTATCCTCCTGGATCGGTTCCCCCAGGCCTTAACCATATCGGAGCCATCCTTCCTGGTCATTTCCCTGCTGGGCAGATCCCTTTCCTGGCTCCCCCTCCCGAAGTATATTTTGTCCCCGTCATGGCCACCCTCTCTCTCCCTAACCTGACCTTGGGCATACCAGTCTGGTACCTTGATCCTCCAGCAGCTACCCCTCCTGGTCACCCCAAACCCTACATGGCTTTGACACCGGTTCAACCAGTCCCCCTCGCTTCCTTCGTTGCCACTGTGCCCCCAGCACCTGTACAGGACCCTTCTCCTATCGTGACGGCTCCCGGAAAGAAAGGAAAAGCTCGCAAGGGGGCACCCAAAGACAAGACCACCACGACTGACCCGGCCCCTCCTCCGCCCGCAAAACCTTGTGCCTTATGTGATGTCGCCGGTCATGCCACCCATGCTTGTCCCGAGTTGCCCCGTATTCAGCCCATGGTTAAAGTCGCGTTCCCTGAAGCTACGGTCCCTGAAGCCTCCATTCCTTCTTCGTCCGTAACCAAGAACCCCAAGACTCTCTGCACCAACAAACCCTGTGCTTTGTGCGGTGTCCATGGCCATTACTCCCACCATTGTCCTCACCTGACGCATTACCGCGCCTCTTTAGAGGTAGTCCGAGAGTATGAGGTTGAACAAAATCAATCCGCCTCTCCCATCCTCACGCAATATGCTTCCGGCCAGCCTGAGGATCCCCCCGCTCCCATCGACATCCCCCCCCCTGATGTTCAGATGACAGAGTCTATCACAACCATTCTTTACCTATCCTCCTCTGCGAGACACTTGGAGCCCAGTCCCCCTGCACCCTCCCCTATTGTGTCACCTGAACACCTTTTTTCTACCCATACACGAGATCACTCCACCCGTATCTCTGTTGACCTCAGCAGCCCGAGTCCTCCCCATACTTCCGATAGCCCTCATATACCACCCTCCAGTTTGTATATGAGTCATAGTCATCCTGCTCCTTGCACTCCCTCCCGCAGTTGCCGCTCGATGTCTTCTGTACACTCACGCTGCCGTCATTGCCTCTCCTCCCCTCATTTGTTGTCTTGTAACACCATTCCGCAGGACCCCCCATCCACGCCATTTATCGGTTACGCCGATGGTGCCAGTCGTTACTCCCGGAATCTCGCCTCGGTAGGTTGGGCCATCTTCACCCCCTTGCATGCCCTTGTTCTCTCCGATGGGGTCTACATTGGTTCTGCCACCAACAATCAGGCCGAATATGATGCAGTGCGTGGTCTCTTAGCCGATGCCCTCTTTCATCGCATCCTCCATCTGCACGTTCGTTTGGATTCCCTACTTCTTGTAATGCAACTAAATGGTGTTTATCGTGTGCATAACCCTGTGTTGTTTAGACGCTATTTACGAGTGAAACTCTTGATACGTGAATTTGAAACCATAACTTTCAACCATGTACCTCGAGAACAGAATCACTATGTAGATAGTATTACAAACCATGTTCTAGATTGGCATTTATCACACGCATTTCATACAAGACAATAACATTCATAATCATTAAAAACGATGCATATCCATAATATGTGTCGCAAAAACATGTGTTTAGAGTCCATTTACTTTGATACATATGACATGCCCATAGCATGTTACAAAAAAAAACTCAAAACTGGGGGCACCACCTGCCCCTACATACACACTAGGGGACACCACATGCCCCACACCTAATCACTATCTGGCGGATCCCGAGCCAATGGCTCTGCCCCTGCAGCCTATAGATCACGTATCCCCTGACCGACCATCACCATGCGCCGCATGACCCCTCGCCATTCCGAGGGTAGTCCAATACATGGCTCTATGTACTGGTCGTCTAAGTCCTGCCACCCGCGCTCTGATACTCCGGTCAGCAACCTTTCGCATCTACGCGGATGTCCTCCAGAAGGGCGGCTGCATCCTCATTTTGCGCTGCTCTCGACCCACTCGGACCTGCAGCTCCAGCTGTTGCCGGTCGTCCCATATATCCGGCCGATTTTACCGGCGCTATATCTGCATACCAACAGTACATGAATCAGTACCCTAGCTACTATTCAAAAAACTGCAACATTCCCATACAAGAATAGCAATCCGTCACTTACCATCGGGCCCCTAGACTCGACCAGGCGGAAGTGGCAGGTCCGGATCTCCACAATAACTCATCCCACTATAGGGATAGTCGTCTATGTATAACGGCATCTGATCCCAATGGGAAAAGAACTCAGGTTGAAACACTCGCCCGACTGCCCCTCCTCCTCCTCTGCACAGTAGCCGCCCCCACCGGCGCATCCTGGGCTCTCTCGGGCCCCCATCTCGAAGCTGTACACGAGGCCACAAGGTCGGGATCTTCTCAAAGAAGAAGGCACACAATAAAGTCCCATACGAGCAATCGTGGTTCACTTGCCGCTTGCAGAGCGACAACTATCGTTTTAACGACACCAGCATCATTTGGGCCCACCCATAGTAGGTCCCACTCAACACACTCTCTACCAGCATCATCTGCCCCCCGGTGATGTGATGGAACGCCTGGTTGCCCAGGATACGCAGCACAGCTGCGGCCACTGCACGGGTTTCTAACCTCTCTAGATCCCCGATCGGTATCTGAGTCCCCTTGAATTAGAGACCCGGTCGACAATGTCGTTCCACAAACTCCATGATATGCCACCCCCGCGGTAATATTGGCTGCGTGTTTCCCACCATCCCCAGTGGTGGGAGACCCGTCAGGAAATACACATCCTGGACTGTCAGTTTGATCCTGTGCCCCTGCACTACAAGGACCTCATGCTCTGGATCCCAATAACTGATAATCTGGGCCAACAAGGGCTCTCCTACTCTCATCAACGAGTTCTCCAAAAACTTCAGAACCCCAAACCTGGCCAACACACGACAGACACCCTGATCCGCCTGGATCTCTGCCCGTAATGTACCCAGGTCTCTCTCTCTCCAGTTAACCTGTAAATCTGCCATACCTACACAAAAACATCATCTTTTTTAGCATACAGATCAGGAATACCATAACCAAACACAAAAACCCAACTCCTAGCCATAAAACAGCACCAAAACCCCCTCATCTCCCAGGTCGCAGTTTTTTGCCCAGATCAGGACCAGGTCGCAGTTTTTGCCCTGAAACTTGCGTCCTAGGTCGCACTTTTTGGCCCAAAAAGTGCGACCTGGCCGTAGAGATGAAGGAGGGTCTGTTTCTGAGATTTTGGGCCCTAAACTGAACTTTCAATCCATCAAAATGAAAGAGTAAGGTTAGGCCTCTTACCTGCAACTGACGGATCTCGATTCCAAGGTCGGTTTGTTCGCTACGCTCGCCGCAAGATTTAGGGCCTTCTCTCCTCTCTACATTCACCATAGCAACAATAGAAAATGAGTGAATTTGGAGGGAAAACTGCCTTATTAAAAGAGAACCCATGTTTCTTCTTTCGACTGCTGCGACCACACCATAGCCCCGTTTGATAAACCGTCTGCACCGTTGGAAAGCTCTCACCGTGCCCTCAAATGGGTATTTGTTAGTTTTTTATGATCTGATACTTCACCAGGACACATTTTGTCCAAGAAGGGTCCCTTCCCCTCTCATTAAAATCGAATTTCCTCACTTACGACACTTGTACTCGGGGCACCACTTCACCTCCTTACTTGTCTTTGTTCGTGTCGATTTTCGTCATGAGTTCCCATCTTGTACTCATGTTTTTTATGGTCCCCCACTGGGCCTTTACTGTGTGGCAGCACCATCGAGTCACCCTTGTTTAGAGCATCCAAGTTGAGTCATCATCCCATTCATGGAGTCTATCCCGAGTCCCTTGGTACCCCGCTATAGCCCTCCATCCTTCATTGCTTGGTCTCTCTCTTGTGTCGCATTTTATGACCTTCAGTCCCATTGTCCCCTATCCCTTATGATATTGTGTCAGTCGCTGCCAGGTCATTCATGCCCTTTATGCTCTAACAAGGGAGGTCGTCCATTCGCTACTCAGTCCTTCCCATTTCCCTATCATCATTAGTGTCAGTCTGTCTGTCGCTCCACTATTTTCTCTCATGCCTTAGTTGAGGATATCTCATTTCCTCACCTATGGCGGACCTCCTTCTGTCGACATCAGCTCATTCCTTCCAAAAGCCAGGTCTAGAGGGCGGTGTACCTTGGTTCCAGCTTCCACTCTTGTTCGGTGCCTCGGATCAGGCAAAGGGATCTCTCGTTTCCCTTTGACTTGGTTGTTTCTCCACTCCAGCTCCTTTCAGCATGACCAAGATCCGTATGCATGATGGTTCAGTGATACAAGAGCAGCTCTTGATGATTCTCGGGTGTGTGTGAGATGTCTCAACCCTCATGAGGGGGTGGCCCTGCAGGTAGCCCCCCACATGCCCGGATGACCTCCTCCTTGCGGCCTTCGATGCAGCTCCAGATATTTGATGATGTTGGCCTTAGCCACTTGCAGCACCTCTTTGATTTGCATGTATCAGTCAGATTTTGTGAGCCCTTCCCCATTTACAGGGGGCATTTGGGTTTTATTTGTATCTCATGTACTCAGATATTATTGTACAAGTCCTGGCTGTTATCCCAGGCACAACATGTATATGGGATTCCTCATTGTATTTTTATCTGGCTCATGATTATGCCGGCTGTACTTTATGGTTTGGTCCCTTGTTTACTGGACACACTATTCTTTTGTACTTTGTCTCGGCGGGCATAGGTATGCCTCCCCCGCCGCCTTCAGCACAGGTACCCTCTCATAAAAAGAGACTTGTTGCACCTGCGAGTCTCGTCTCCTCAGGGTCTAGTCCTTCAGCACACTATCTACCTCACATTTCTCTCTCTGACATCCCTTTTGTTGTCTAGTGATCATGTTCTTACAACGTACTTCGGTCATACGATTTGCTCCTGACACTCGCACGCTGGGGGGCAATCTGTTACACCATTTTTTGGTCATCTAACCTATTATCATTAGATGGACCCAAGTACACCATGTAAGACCAATTTTACCTAAGTAAAATTGCCTTCACTATGTTAAATAACTTAATAAACCACATTTATTAGGTTGTTTATGGTCTAAACAGGAAACCCCAAAAGGAAATATTAAACAAACCTATATTTGTTTGATTTTCCTCAAGGAATAATTAATTAAACAATAATTTAATTATTATTCCAGGTCATGTTTAACCCAAAACAAAGAAATTAATTAGATAAACCTTTATTTATCTTATTATTTTCTAGGAATAATTATTTAAATCTTATTTAGATAATATTCCTTGTTAAATATGACCAAATCACCCACAAATAATTAAATAAATCATTATTTATTTAATTATCTTTCAACCACTTCCTTAAATAATTAAATAAATCATTATTTATTTGATTATCTTCCAACCACTTCCTTAAAAAGATAAATAAATCATTTATTTATTTATTTTTAACTAATCAAGGGATTTGACCCAAGTCAAATACCCTTTCCCTCCAACAAATATAATAAAATATTCCATAAAAAGTGGATCTAGATCTGGTTAACCCATGCACCAAGATCTAGAATGACCCAATATTTTGTTATAAATAGGAGGGTTTTCCTACCATTCTTCACCTTTTGTTGCCTATTAGATCACTCTGGATCTATACACTTGGTCCCATTTTTCTACCATTTGCTGTGTGAGCTCCCTCTGGGTTCCATTCTTTGTGTGGGTTTTCTACACCAACAAGAGAGAGAAATCTTAGATCTGAAGTGCTGAGGACTTCCAAGAACCCATCCCACTGAGGAGAATTGGATACGCCTTCTTGTTTTCCTCCCAGGTGCCCAATTAATATAAAAATTCTTTTAAAAATTGTTCTTGTCTTGTCTATTGGTATATGGAGAAAACCCTTGTTTTTTCTTCTTAATGTCTTTCCATGCATAGATCTGGTTTTTGCAGCTCTTTTATGTTCAACTAACCGCAGATCTGAAGATATTGGCAGCCACTTTTGTTGTTAGGGCTATTAGTTATGCGTAGCTAAAGTGTTCCTTTTTCGTACATTTCGACAAAGGATCCATACTAACATCTCTGGTTTCAAGGGCTTTCTTATCAATCCTTCTTAATGGCTCCCCCACCTCTATCATCAACCCTTTGAGGGGAATTAGACAAGGATATCCTCTCTCCCCTTTCCTCTTTGTCATCATGGCGGAGGGTCTGGGAAGGTCCATCTCGGCTGCCTCTTCCAGAAATCTCCTCTCTAGCCTTAATCTCTACCCCCCCCTCCCTCCCTCAACCCACCATCAATTTGTGGATGATACACTCCTTATGGGTTGCCCTACATTTAGGGAAGCCCTTGCTTTCAACAAAATTATGGATGACTTCTCCCTAGCCTCTGGCTCTGCTGTCAATAATGCCAAGTAAAAAAAAAAAAATCTCAACACCCTCACCGCCATACAAAATCACATCACCTTCATCCTTGGATTATAGAAGAGAAGTTTCCTCTCTAAGTACCTGGGTGTTCCCCTTACGGATAAACCTATGGCCTGCTCGAATTGGGAACCCCTCATTTCCAAGCTCAAGAAAAAAATCTCCAATTGGACCTGTTGGTCCCTCAACCTTGCTGGAAGACTAGCCCTAGTTTGCTCTATTCTTCAAGCCATGCCCCTCTACCAACTCTCTGTTATCACTGCTCCGAGATCCATTATGAACCAGATCAGAGCCATTCATCGATATTTCCTTTGGAAAGGCAAGGACAATAAAGGCAAGTGGGCCTTATTGGCTTGGGAAAAAGTCTGCTCACCCACGGTCGTGAGCATTCTTGGCCTTCGTGATCCAGACCTTCTGGGCAAGGCTCTGGGTGCCAAGACCTGGTGGCATTGGCTCACTAATCCTTCTTCTCACTGGGCCTTGCTTTGGAAGGCCAAATATTCCCCCTTTCTCCCTTGGGACTCTCTTATTAGGCTTTTAGGCAGCCACAAAGGATTTCCTATCTGGAACCAGGCGTGGGACAACAGAACACTCATTCAAAACCATAGCTTATGGGAGATAGGTAATGGTTAGAATGCCTTATTCTGGGTGGATGCTTGGGAGCAAAGCCCCAAATTTGATTTGGATATCTACAGGCCAGTTAGAGAGCAGCTTGAAGTGCAAAAAAAAAATCGAGTCAAATATTACTGGAAACTCACGGGAGGCTCAGAATGGAGGGAAAGGGTGAACGTCAAAGATTTTATTCCCATCCATCTCCATCAGCCGATCAATATTCTAGCAGAGGAGCTAAATAATAGGCAAATTCAAAAGGAAGAAGGATCGGACATCCTGCACTGGGGCACTAATGTGGCAGGGAAATTCAATATCAAAGAAGCATACAACATATTGCAAAATTGAAAATGGAAAAATCTCTGGAGCAAGAAACATTGGCCGAAGATCACTCTCTTTCTCTAGCTGATTATGCATAGGAAAATTCTTACTTGGGATTATCTTCAAAAGAAAGGCATCATAGGACCTTCAGTATGCACGCTATGCCACTCTGAAGCAGAAATGACCAATCATATCCTCAACACCTGCCCCTATGCTTCCAACATCTGGTCCTGGTTCCTTCATGTCTTCAAAGCCTCTCACCACACTCTTGATTCCATCCATTTCTCTCTAGAAAATTGGCGCCCTGCCTTCTCCAAACATCCCCTCGTCAATTTATCTTGGAATATCCTCTCGGGCATCATCTGCTAGGCCCTTTGGAAGGAGCTAAACTCTTGAATTTTCAATAATTTAGCCTCTAAGGAAGAACAAACTCTCCACAAAATTAAATGTACTCTCCGCGAATCGGCCTCCATAGCCAATCTCCAAAACCCCCCACACCCTCCCTCTATGGATGATTGCAGAATCCTTTCCCTTCTCAACTCCCCCCCCCCCCTTCTTGCTCCCTCACCCCTGATGATTCTACCATTACCTTGCCTCTATCCATTTGGCAACCTCCATACCATTCCTTCATCGAGCTTAATTATGATGGAGTGTCCAAGAACAACCCAGGTATGGAGGGTTTCGGTGGTGTGTTCCGTAACCCTCAGGGTTCCATCCTTTGGATTTACTACAACAATCTGGGGCATACCACGAATAATTTTGCAGAGCTCCATGCGCTAGCAAATGGAATAGTAATTGCCAAGAAAAACAACTACTGGCCCCTACTTGTTTAGGGCGACTCCAATGTAGCTACCCAAGATTGCAGAAAGTTGCAGCAGGGGTGTAGCATTGCTAAGGTCTCTGAATGTTGGCTTATTAATAGAATCTTACACAGAATCAAAGATAGCATAGGTGAAGCAAGAGGCATCTCTTTCACTGTGGTCAGAAGGGAAGCTAACAAGTTGGCTGACTACCTTGCTAACCAAGGCATAAATAGCTCAGCTAGACTTGTCTCCCAGGACTGGACAACAATCAACTCTCCAACAGTTAAAACTGATTGTATGCTCATAAATGATACTAACCTTCAAAAGGCGGGGGTCTTTTCAGAACCACCAAATCCTTTTACTCATTATGACAACGTACACAGCACCCCCTCTCACGGATGATATTGGTGGTGGCTAGTCCTTGGTAAGCTCACCCCGATACGCTCCCATGCATTACCATTACTCCAAGCCTGCCTCCATCACCCATGATTTCATGTGCAACAACTGTTTTCTTGCTCCTCATTTCCCTTGAAACGCCTCCTTAAATTCCCCACCTCACCTTCAAACCTCATTATCTCGCTCAGTTCAGCTCCCCTTTCACCCTGAGAAGTAGCTGCAGCTCTCGGCTTAGGCTATACCCCTCCCTCTCTTTGTGCAAGATGCCACCCATGGCTCCTCGACATCACCACCCTCCTCCCCAGCCCCACCGCATTCACAACTCCTACTGGGATAATCCCTCCCGTCCCCCAGTTATGAGGGCGGAAACTTTGGCGCGCAACGCAACTCATATCTTCGCGGAGAACACCTCTGATCTGGTGCAGGAAATTATGGCTAGGTTGGACGCAGAAGCTTCGGCTAGTCGTAGGTCCACCCCCTCGGAGACGATTGACAAAGCTCTCCATTGGATCCCTGACCCCGCCTTAACCAGGAGCGGTGAGAACCTTCATACCCGTGCCATTGATCTGCACTGGCACACCAAGACTTTGTTAGCTATGGTGCTCCAAGACCAGAATAGTGTTACCAAGCAGCTGGAAAAGAATATGGATGTGTTTTCAGATAAATTCGAAGCCTACGTGAAAGCGGTTCACCACCTTCACTTTGTTGACAATTCCTCCTCGCACTATGACCTGCTGAAATGAATTTCTGCCAAGCACCAAAAACTGAACCCCAGAGTCAAAGAGGAGGTCTCTACCAAAGGGAATCTGCAAGATGCGGGCCCATCTCACCGAAAAATTTTTGACCTTGAGGAAGGGAACCTAGATCACCCGATAAGCGTGGATGACTATCTCAATGAGGAAGAAGACGTGCAGCCCCCCTTGTGTCCTTAACTCTCTCTTCCTCTCCTGGAATTTTCTGGTTTTTGTCTATATGAAGGTCACTCAACATGCGAGATCTACTGATCTTTTTTCCAGCTTCAAAAAAAATCCGATTTTTTCTTTTGGTCATAAAATTTTTTCTTGTCTCCCCACTCAGCTCTTTTCCCCTATTTCCCTCTCCCTGAGTGTGGTATCAACCCTGTGTATGTGTTGGACTCTGATCTGCTGCCAAAGAGACTTTTTGTATGATATTTTCCTCTACTTAATGTGAATAGTTCTTCCAAATTTACAAAAAAAAAAGTTTCAATGACAACTCATGCCTTAATCATGACTCATACATGCTAAAAACAGTAATGATGACCTCGGACATGACCTTTGTACCTTGATTTAACCCTAACTAACTCGACTGACATCCACCCTAATTATTTTAATCATGGACTGACACCTTGCACCATATTTGACAATATAGACATAAAAACCATTTTTCGTAGCATGGTTGGTTCATTTTTTGACAATTTCGCTACGAAACTATTAGGTAGTTTCATAGCGAAAACTGTCTTTTTACAGTGTAAAATGCTACAAAAAGAGGAAAATTTGGCTAAAGTGACCTTTTTGAATTCAAAATCTGGGGAAATGAAATATTTCAGCAAATGATGATTGATGGTACATGATATGACTTGAATGGAGGTGGGTTTTAACTTTAGGATAGGTTAAATATGAAAAAATTAAAATTTTCCTATACCAACTTGTGATAAATGAACTCTATGACCATACCTTTGACAAATTAACTCTATGACCATGTCAAATAGTGTTTCACTTTTTCTAATTGATAACAACTCCCTTCAAGGTACAAGTCAAATTTGACATTCCCATATTTTAAGGAAAGATAGATGCAGATGTCATAGATAGACGGTTAAATATACTGGAAGGATATTTTTCAGTTCATGATTTTTCCAATAGAGGAATATATTACATTTTCACTCCTCAAATCCGCCCCCCATGTCAACGACTAGTGGGAAACCTATTGTGAACAAAGGGACAAGAGAGAACCCTCAATTTTTTCAGCCTAACCCACTTGGAATTCTTTCTAAGATGCGATAAAGGAACAATATTATCTCATGGGGAGATATGAGGACAAGTACATACAATGGACTACGCTAAGAGAACAAAGGGATCAATAATTGCATAAGTTGATGAATCTATTCCATACCTTACACACAAAGTTTTGTATCAATACAAGAAACATATGGTGCTTAAGTATCACATTTGTTTTCACATATACATTCAGGAGGAAATGGAGTTCCTCGACATCTCCTCACTTGGTCCAACATACCGATATGCTGCCAAGATCGAGAAGAAATTTAAACAGAAGAAGTGAGACTTTGGATCTTTGAATCTGAAGCAAGGGAAAGGCGACCCCAAATCGTCGAAAAAGTACAAAGCCAAGGAGGTTTGACCCAAGACAACCTGCTGAAGCCACAATCAAAGAATAACACCACGAATAAAAAGGACATGAGAAAGTGGTGTGAGTTCCATAAGAGCCCAACTCACAACACAAGTGAGTGTCGGGCCAAGCAATCATTGGTGGTTGAGCTAAAGGCTTTCAAATCATATGCATGCTCCGACTGTGAGTCAAAACCCAATAAGAGTAATGACAAAGGTAAACAGATTATTGATGTAGATCCCAATGCCACCATTGCCACCACCAAGATCAAGAAGGATAAGCCCAAAGATCCAGAGGAGGGGGAGCACCTCTTCCACTCCTAGTTGTGGGTGAAGGGTTCTTCGTTGCAATTCATTGTCTATATTTTAATCCAAAATAACCTCATTTCAGTAGAGGTCATGAAGCGGCTAGGCCTACCTACCACAACACACCCGTAGTAGTACACCATCGGGTGGCTTCACCAAGGATGAGATCTCTGCGTTAGCCAATAGTGTCGCCATCCCTACAACATCAAGCCCTTCACAAATGAGGTATCATGTGATGATTCTCAACTTGAATTTTGTGATATATTATTAGGTCAACCATACTTGTGGAAGCGACATGATTTGTATGAGTCTATGCCTCGCAGTGTTATTATTACTTTGGAAAATAATTTTGTACAGGATAACGGAGGTAGCACCGCCTACCACCATCTCTTTGATCACTACAAAGAAATGGAGTAAGCTCATTTCTCAGACCAATAAATTTGTTTTCCTTATGATTTTCCCTCAAGGCTCGTATGCACAATAGTAGTAGATGGACAAGGTCCTGGAGGAGTACAGGGACATATTCACCTCACTCTATGGGGTACATCTACAATGTCAAGTCAAGCACTCCATTGATCTGACCCCAGATGCACCGCTTCCCAATGGACCGATCTATCTGTTGTATCTCAAGAAACAATCCCTTGGTTGTGGTAAGGAATCAGTGTTCAAGACACTTATAAATGTATGTCACAAACTTAAGATATCAGATGGTCTTTGTTTAACACCTTTGGAAATTAATTACTTATAATCCTCAATAATATGATATAATGAAAGTCTTCACAATGCCATTATTTGCTGATATTAATTGAAATGGAAGGAAGAAATTGAAAAGGAAACTCAAAATGATATGTTAAATAACAGAATCTATCACTTTAAATCTCAGAAGAAACTTTATGGAGACAAAATAGTTGGAGTGAAGGAGCTCACATTAAGGACATTTAACTCTTACTTACAAATGTAAAAAGAGACTCACAGCTACATTACCTCACCTCGTTCACAGAAGAACAAACATATGATGTGGAAAATTGAATCAACATCAATAGGTGCAAGAAACTTGATCTTTTTTCATTAATTTTCAGAAAATTCAGTACAAAACTTACAGTCATCCAGAGGTCCAAAAATCTAAACTTGAAGGACCCAGTGAGGGACAAGCCCATGAGATGAGTATTAACAGCCTCTTGCCAGTAAGAGGGAATATCCAACACTACTTTAGACTTCATCATCATGGAAAACAATCCCATCACCAACCTGTCAATTTGAGTGACATCTTCTTTTCCAAGAATCTTTGACAAAGATTGTAGCACTGGCCTGACTTCTGCATCAAAATTATCTAATGGGAATTCTTTATCATCTGCTAAAAATTGCTCCATATTCGGCTTCAAAAAGGAGATGACCTAGGCAAACTCCTTTCCTACAATACTATCATACAATGCTACCAATGATTCATCAGTGAACTAGACATAAGACTTAGACTCAGGATAACACAAGGCCTAACGAATTAACTAGGCTGAACCTGAAGAACATTCCACCCTAATAAATTTGTCACAAAACATTTACCAGGATACAACACAGACACTAACCAATCCACAAATTCTAGAAAAATATATGCTTTGGGGATGATGCAGAGAACACCAGAATTATCCATGGCTGAATAGATGGGGGAATTTTTCTCATTCAAGAGAATTTGCTGGTAGAAGGGAAAATGCTCAATGGTGCAGATGGTGTCTCGAATATCTTTCTCAGTATCCATGAGAGGGATATGGCTAGAAGATCCAGACAAGGAAGATTTCTTAGCCATGGAATAATGCAGGGTGGCGGACAATGGTATGTAAAGATAAACAAATAGAATGACTAGGATGACTTCATGGACGACTGAGAATAAGAGACTGATAGGATAAAGAAAGACTTGAATCCTTAAGTAGATGGCACAGAGTTCAAAAATTAATGTTGAATTAATGCTTAAACGTACAATTAACGATAGATATGACATGAAAGAGGAGTTGTAGCCAACTGGACGCATACGTCACTATGAAGGCGCTAGGGGCTATGGAGCATTCGTCGGGGTCCTGCCCTCACAGTGAATGAGAACCATTGATCCTTGATATGCTATTAGTTAGTGTAGTCAACTGCGGAGGCACCTTCTCTGCTAACCTGCGGGCATTGTGCCTGCAGGTTCCCACTGATCTACATCAAATGAAACAGGCTTTAATCCTACCTGCTAACTTGCACGAATATTAGTTGGAACTCTCGGTCCCACCTTCACATGCTCTGAAAACATATTAATTGATCAATATGAGAATATAAAATTACTTTCACACATATGAAGGATTTTCATTTTACCATATATGCTTTTTTTTTTTAATTTTGAAAATAAAATAAAGGAAAATGCGAATGAGCCACAACACTATCGACGCTCTGTTTTGGAGAAATATGAAATCAAGAGGCAGATTCGAGAGTTGTTGTAGATTGGGCACATAAGGTGAGGTTCATCACCCTATGGGATCCTGATCGTGTTGGTACAGAAGAAGGACATGACATAGAGACTCTGTATTGACTATCGGGCATTGAACAAGATCACTGTCTGGAATAGGTATCCAATCCCACAAATTGATGGCCTTTTGGACCAGCTAAATGGGGCCAAATATTTCAACAAGTTTTACTTGAAGTCCAGGTATCACCAGGTACCAATCGAACCCTCTGATATGTGGAAGATTGCCTTCAAATCCAAGGAGGATATTTTCAAATGGTTGGTCATGCCTTTTGGTTGAATAATTCCCCCGCAATCTTCATGAGGCTGATGGACGACATATTGTGACCCTTCACCAACTCATTTGTGTTAGTTTGTTTGGATTACATCTCGATATTTGTCTAGTGTTGGGGAGAGCACTCTGCCATATTCAACAAGTCATCCACACTCTATGAGAACACAAGTTGTGTGCCAATTTGGAGAAATGCACTTTTGGTATGACCCAAGTTAAATATCTAGGGTACATCATTGATGAGCAGGGTGTGCATGTGGACCAAACAAAGATACAAGTCATTCGAATTTCGCCAACCCCAAACACTCTAACATAGCTCCACAAATTTCTTGGTCTTGAAAATTTCTACCGTAGGTTCATGTTTGGGTTCTCTCATATCACTTGGATTTTGAGTCAAGTCACCAAGGGCGGAGTGAAAGAAAAATTCTTTTGGTCTGTATCCCAAAAGAAGGTGTTTTCCGAGTTGAAGAATCGCCTCTTCTCTACACCAGTGATCACATTACCGGACCTATAACAACCATTTGAGATCGAGACAGGTGCTTCCGACTATGCTATTAGTGCAGCTCTTAACCAGTAGGGGCATCCAGTGGCATATCACAATGAGACACTTTCAAACACAGTTCAAAAGTATCCCACCTACGACAAAGAGATGTATTTAATCATGAAGTCCTGCTAATAATGGAAACATTACATTTTGGGGAAGGAAATAGTCATCGACACAGACCACCAACCCCTGCAGTTCATATAAACATAAGGGAATTTCTAGAACGATCACCATCAGAAATGGTCCACATACCTGCAACAGTTCCACTTGAACATTAAGTAAAAGAAGGGCAACACCAATAATTCTGCAGACTGCCTCAACTGACCACCGATCATGGCACTGACCACTGTTCTTAAATCTTGTGGGAACAAGAATTTAGAGTGGCCACATATATAAAAAAGCGATCTAGAATTTGACAACACATACCTGACAACTCTAGAAGGCACGCAAGTTATAAATTTTCACCTCCAGGATACACTATTATGTCACCTAGTGCACCTTTATGTTCCTTCAATTAAGCGTGCCAAGATAATTTGGGAGGTGCACTACAGTCAGGTTTCTAGACACTTCGAAGTAGAGAAAATAGTGGCAGTGCTACAAAATTATTTTTATTGGAAAAACCTTCAACAATATGTTGGGAAGTACATCAGATCCTGCACTCCTTATGCCAATTCAAAACCAACCATCAAGAAGAAATGCCTATATACTTCTCTGCCTACTCCTAGTCAATCTTGGGAATCCATCTCCATGGATTACATGTTGGGCCTCCCTTGGACTAACCATGGCAATGACTATGTCTTCATAGTCGTCCACATATTCTCTAATATGGCCATTATGGCAGCCTGCAAGAAGATTATCACAACATAAGCCAGTACTAATATCTTCTTTTAACGAGTGTGGGTACACTTTCAGATCCCACAATCCATTATCTCAAATCAGGACAACAGGTTCCTAAGTACATTTTGGTCAAGTCTCTGGTCGATGTTGGATACCAAGATCACTAAGTCCATGGCTTTCCATGCATAAACTGTAATGTTCCCAATTTGGGACAACTAGCTACGCATTACTGGAAAATGCATTTTCCAGAAATGGAGCTACAAGAATTGAAACCAGGACCTGGATCCCTTAGAAAAATGTGTCTAATTCTTGAATCCAAGAGGAGGCTCCAAAGAAATCCTTCTAGAGTGGTTAAACAGATCTCCCACTACTAGAAGTCCTCTAAAAGTGTCTGATGAGGGACTGCAACAAATGTATGAACATATAATAGATCAACAACGTTATTTTAATGAGTTTTGAGACAAGAATATATGGATAGCCAACAAATAATTTTATAGCAGCAAAGAGAGTACAAGTTCTTGAGGAAACATCCACTCAAGACAGGCAATGCAAGCCTCAACAAGACATGTACATGAGAATAGAAGAACACTGCTATTTCTACATAAACCCAAGCTAAGAGGATGTAGTATTTAAGAGGTACTGCTCCATATCACATAATAATAGAAATATATGACAATATATGGCTCAAATACAATAGGGGAGAAAAGATCTAACCCTTAGAAACAATAATACATCAATCCTCCAAGGGATTAGCTGAAATATACAAAATAGAAAAAATGTCGGAGCTGCTGGGCAGCAGCTGCAACTCAAATCTGGAACTCAATAGAGGAGGCTGAAGATGATAAGAAATCTGAAGTAGACTTCCTCCAATAGATCTCCTAGGTGTAAAACTGATCCTTACACTTGAGATCTCACCCTCCAATCAACCTGCAATCCCTCACTGCAAGTGCTCCATGAAAATAATGCAGTCTAAGAGGGTAACTATGTTGTAGGTGGAATATAATCATTTTTCCAAGTGCCAAGATCTGCAATAAGCTATGATAGCTTCTAAACTAATCCTCCAAGGGAAAGAAATACTCTCCCTCTGAAAAACAAGCAATGGAAGAGGTGATGTGACTTCTCACTGCAACACCTTGCAACATAGAATTATGCTGTTGCAGCAATAACGTTGTCCTGGAGGAGTATTCTTGGCCTCAAGCCTAGATGTGAGACAAATCAGTACAACTCCTTCAAGAGGCTTCTCAAGAAAGGAGAAGGATTCCTAAGCAGGAAATCTTTGTGCTAAGCAACACAGTAACTCAACTAAACAACCGGAATTGTAGAAATGTCTAAGCAGACATGAAATCAATAATCATATGCATAAACAACAATGGTTGCCTTGCCCTCCTTTTAAACACATGAGAGATCCCTCTCCATGGGTCCCACTCTATTAGGGTTTCCTCCTTCAAGGAATATTCCCTCCTATATCTGTGCGTTGTCCCATAGAGTGATTTCCACCTCATACCTCTGCGATGGTTGACTTGGTCAACCCTCTTTGCAAATGTCTCCTTTCACACATGAGGGTGTGAAATCTAGTTCCAAGGCTGATCCATTTTCATACTAGAGGGATTTTATCCATGTTTTTATTATGAGTGGGTCTTCTCACCCAATTATTCATCTCCTAAGTGAAAATAGACAAAATTAATATTCCAATTTATTGAAGGAAAAATTTGGAATATTACAGTCCTCCCCTCCCAAATGTTTCTTGTCCTCAAGCAACTGCAAGGATAGAACTAGAAATTCTCCACTCAAGGCATGGAGTTAGAAATTTAATGAAGAACATCTTCCCCATGTGGATCCTCCATCCCCAAGCAATCATCCAAACAAAATGAGCCACCTCCCAACAAGGAAACTCCTGAAAATCTTCTTCCACCTCAAGCTCCGGAAATGAAGGTGGGCTGAAAATATGAACATGGTAAGCATCATGGCCTACCCCAATTTTTCCCTCTCCACTTATGATAAGTGTAGAGTGTGTGCTAAACCTGGGCTGGAAAAGTAGTGCCGTCAAATGGAAAAATGAAGAACAATCCTCCAAAGAGTTCTCCTCCGACAATGAAGAACAAGCTGGCCCAAAATGTTTCATCCATGATGAATAGGACATGATCATCATAGGGTATCCCAATGAGAATTTTTCTACAAGTTTTACATGATAATGCATGATACAAACAATAGCTCAGAAGGATACAGCGCAGTCTCATCCACTGCAACATCAGGAAATAGAATGGCAAGTGATGTACAAAATCCATCACATCTACTAATGGATAGTAAATGGCTGAATGTGTCAATAATACATGATCTAATACTTGCCCATGATTATACCATGGATGAATATCAACCTCATGGTCCACCTCAAAATATAACAAACATGTGGCTGTGGTGGCCATATCTCCTCCGATGCTCCCATTAGAACATGTAGTTCAGAAAATTTGGGAGTTTTCTCCCCTCAAGGACACATCCAAATCATGTGTCAATCTACCAATCATTCTCTCAACAATAATATAACCAATATCAGCAAGTGAAGACATGATCAGTACAAGAATGAAGAAAATACTAATGGCTTCATGTGGTGCTCGAAGATACCAACAATCTCCTAGGTGTGTACAGTGCAGTTTTACAAGCTGCTTCTTGAGAAAAGTACAAGGCAAAATGTTCCTTTTTACATGGTTAACCATGCATGTCTTCATATGGTACATGTTTGAGTGCAAAAACTGAACATACATGTGTTGATAAAACATTTTCCCAAGGCCACATAAAATATGGCTGCCTCCATCATATAGTTTGGCCCAACAATGATCATGGAGCAATGTGACAAGCTTGCCCCCTTGTGAAGCAATGCACTGCATAGTAATGGTAAAAGTATGCAAATCAATGAATGTATAAACAAACTTCTTACCATATTTCGGAAGTAAGATGGTACATGGATCCATGAGTGAGTTCTCCATAATTTTTTGGCATGCTATGAAGATGAATGAACCATGTGCTGCAAGAGAATAATCCTCCTCATGCTTGGAAACCCAAGTCAAGAAGAATATGTCATAGTGATAGATTCCTTTAACCATTATTCTATCATCCTCACCTCCTCCTTGTTCACTAATTGCATCAAATGTGAAGAGGTCCTAGGGACACTCCATCCATAAATCTCTGCTCCAAAGTGATAGCGCTGTGAGCTCATGCAAATAAGCTCTTGTCAATACAAAGCTCTATTCTTTGACATGCTCCTTGTCATAGACTCTTCTAATAATGTTGCAACAAATATGGAATACACCACAAGATGGAGTGCTCCAAAATCATCATAGACCGAGGAGATAATGCCATCCCCTCCTCCTGCAACATCATGCAAAGTGTGAGAGAAAATCTGCTCTTTCTCTCCCATGAACAAGAAAAGCAACAAAATATTTTGCTGCCTCCCCATACTTCCTTCATACAACTCATTTGATGAAGACACAATGAATGATATGAACATCACATCAACACCATGCATCCATACTCTATGCTGCCCAATGATGCAAGTATCATGCCATCTCTCCTCCTTCCTCCTACTCTTAGGAAGAGTGTATGCCAAGTGATGGCCAAACTCTTTCAAGAGTAACCAGCGCAGCCAAGCCTCCTGCAGCCCGGTATCATAAATTTGCAAGTAGCCTCCCATTTCCTTGCTTATCAACCACATCCATTCAATCACTTGTGGATGCCTTCTCCTTTTCTTCATCTTGGTACTCCTCCCATGAGGGCTACCATCCTCCCAAACCAAATCTTTGTCTTTGCACTTCATGGGATTCTGAAATGAAATATTCTCAAGGATCAATGAGACCCTATAAGGAGCCAAATAGGTGGTAGGAAAAAACCCCCCATCATGATGTGTATGGCTCAAGTAATGTCCAACACAAGCATGAGAGATGTTATCCATCCAAAGATGTCCTCCATCTTCTATCTGCTCCTGTGAGAAAAGAAGAAAATCATTGCACTCCATGGTGTGTTGAAGTGCACCTCTAATGAGATCTCTCCTTGAGACCTCCCTCTCAACAATGGTCTTTCAAAACCAACGTGGTCTTGGATCTGCTAAAAGTAGAAGTTCCTCTTTGAGCTGAGGGGAGCTCATTGAGAAAGTGTCATCTTGAAAGGAGAAAGGGTTTCTCACTCCAAGATGTCTACTATCATCCTTCAAGTCTTCAAACCCCAACCTCAAGTGTGGTGTACAACCCAACAATGGCTCATGAGGATGGTGGTTTTCTTCCTTCTTGAATGTTTCCATGTTGCAAAATGTAGTGCAACCAAGCTTCTCTATGGTAGTAGTGTGATTTGACCCTTGGTCATGTAAAAGTAAATCTCTACATTGATCAAAAGAATTTGCTGTAACAATAGAATGTGGAAATATTTTCATACCTTGATGATATTTTGGAACTTCTTGTAGGGATGCAAGATTTCCTTCCTCCAAAGTGTTGGCTGCTCCAACTGTTGATGCATGTAGCTGCTCCTCCATGAGTGTGACAGTGTTAGGACAAAGCTCCTCAAGTGGTGTGAGCTCTTCCTCCTTTTTTCTTTCTCCATCAAAGGTTTGGATCAACCTTTGAGTGAACTCTGCAAAAGTCTTCACCCTTGCATGGCTCAAGTGGCTACACCACCAAGCATAGGCTTCACCCTCCATCTGCAGCGTTGAGATTTCAATAGCTTCTCCTCCTACTACAGGTTGTAGTAGGAAAAATTCCTCCAACTTTCTCACCCAAGTTCTTGTTGTAGATAACCCATCAAAAGTAGACAACATAAATCTATTGCCTTTGATTTCTCTTCTTCTACGAGGTCTCTTCTCTTCCTTCAACTGGATGAAATGAGGGAAATCTAGAGTCTCCTTGAAGGCTCTACGTTGATATCTGTACTCAACAAGGTAATCACTTAGAATCTAATAATCCAAGTGTCCTTCATGCTTATCTTCTTCTTGATGAGAATAGGAAGTACATGGTCCTTCCTCTTCTATTTCTTCATTCTTCTTGACCTCCTTGGAGAGGTTTTCTCTAGATCTAAACACTGATGAGAGAAATATCATCTTCTTCAACATTCTGATCTCCTTGGGCTTAGACTCACAGGCTGAGCCAAGAAAGTTGCTCTGATACCACTGTAATGTTCCCAATTTGGGACAGCTAGCTACGCATGACTGGAAAATGCATTTTCCAGAAATGGAGCTACAAGAATTGAAACCATGACCTAGATCCCTTAGAAAAATGTGTCTAAGTCTTGAATTCAAGAGGAGGCTCCAAAGAAATCCTTCTAAAGTGGTTAAACAAATCTCCCACTACTAGATGTCCTCTAAAAGTGTCCGATGAGGGACTGCAACAAATGTATGAACATACAATAGATCAGAAACGTTATTTTAATGAGATATGAGACAAGAAGATATGGATAGCCAAAAAATAATGTTATAGCAAAAAAGAGAGTACAATTTCTTGAGGAAACATCCACTCAAGATAGGTAATGCAAGCCTCAACAAGACATGTACATGAAAATAGAACAACACTGTTATTTTTGGATAAAACCAAGCTAAGAGGATGCAGTCTATAAGAGGTACTGCTCCATATCACATAATAAAAGAAATATATGACAATATATGGCTCAAATACAATAGGGGAGAAAAGCTCTAACCCTCAAAAACAATAATACATCAATCCTCCAAGGGATTGGCTGAAATATTCAAAATGGAAAAAATGCCGACGTTGTTGGGCAACAGCTGCAACTCAAATCTGGAACTCAATAGAGAAGGCTGAAGATGATAATAAATCTGAAGTATAATTCCTCCAATGGATCTCCTAAGTGGAAGGTTGATCCTTACACTTAAGATCTCACCCTCAAATCAACCTGCAATCCCTCACTACAAGTGCTCCATGAAAATAATGCAGTCTAAGAGGGTAACTGCATTGTAGGTGGAATAGAATGATTTGGCCAAGTGCCAAGATTTGCAATAATATATGATAGCTTCCAAACTGATCCTCCAAGGGAAATAAATACTCTCCCTCTGAAAAACAAGCAATGGAAGACGTGTTGTGACTTCTCACTGCAACACCCTGCAACACAGAATTATGTTGTCGCAGCAATAACGTTGTCCTGGAGGAGGATTCTTGGCCTCAAGCCTAGATGTGAGAGAAATCAGTACAACTCCTTCAATAGGCTTCTCAAGAAAGGAGAAGGATTCCTAAGCAGGAAATCCTTGTGCTAAGTAGCACAGCAACTCAGCTAAACAGTCGGATTGCAGAAATGTCTAAGCAGACATGAAATCAATAATCATATGCATAAACAACAATGGTTGCCTTGCCCTCCTTTTAAACACATGAGAGCTCCCTCTCCATGGGTCCCACTCTATTAGGGTTTCCACCTTCAAGGAATATTCCCTCCTCTATCTCTACGATGTCCCATAGAGTGCTTTCCACCTCATACCTCTGCGCTGGTCGACTTGGTCAACCCTCTTTGCAAATGTCTCCTTTCACACATGAGGGTGTGAAATCTAGTTCCAAGGCTGATCTCTTTTAATACTAGAGGGATTTTATCCATTTTTTTATTATGAGTGGGTCTTATCACCCGATTATACATCTCCTAAGTGAAAATAGAAAAAAATAATATTCCAATTTATTGAAGGAAAAATTTGGAGTATTACACAAACTGATGACCAAACATAGGTACTCAACGATATGATCGTACACATTGTACGCATGTACAACTTGAAGAATCCTCGCACATGGGTCGAAAGCATGCCCTATGTCCAACACAACTACAACGTATCTCTCCATTACTCAACTGGCCACATCCTCTTTCAAGTGGGGTTGGAATTCCAGCCACTATGTTCCATTAATGCGGTCATACAATTTGCAGCTAATCAGGCAGCTTTGACCCATGTCCAATTTGAAACCGACAGGGCTAACAACTTCATTGAGTGAATCCAGTACATTCTCCAGCAGGTCCATGACACATTGGACAAAGCCAATGCTAAGTAAAAGAAGCGACATGATCAACAATGGGTGCCACACAAGTTCCAGGTTGGGTGACAAAGTTTGACTACATTTGCAGAAGGAGCATCTCGTTGGGCCCCATCGTAAGCTTCAGCTGCTCCGATATGGCCATACACCCTAAGAAAGGCTATAGGAGAAAATTATTTTGCTCTCATCATTCCACTGTTCCTTGGTTTGCACCTAGTGTTCAATGTGGACCTCCTTTTGCCATAATTTCCACCATTGCTGGACACATCTGACATTGCAAAACAACTCACACCAACATAGTTAAACCCTGACTGCATGGAACAATACACAAATGATCAGATCATGGACACACAGATCAAGAACAATTTCTAGTAGAAGATCCAACTATATCGAGTTATTAAAGCTAGCCAACTCCTGCTCTAGCACAGGTGGCTCACCAGGGACCAAGTTCAATAGAAGTTTCCCCATCTCATGGAGGCACTCAACACAATGGGGACCATTTCTTGCTAAGGAGGGAGTACTGATCCAGGTGGATATTGGTGGCCACCCGCCTATTCCACTTTAACCCCAACGACTGTTTCTTTCAATTTTTCAGTTTCCTTAATTGTAGCACAATTTACTATTTTTGGCAATTTTTTGGGTCGTGAACTTCCTGAGCTGTTTTGAGTCCCTAAATGATGTTTTTTTTTTAATAGGAAAACATGAGTCTTTGACACATGTTTATAGTCAAAAAATTTATTCCTCATATGTATATTTCTAATGAGTTATTATGCACATCAAACATAGATCATATGCCAAAGTTACGACTGTGGAAAGTTGATGTACCAATTTACCCCAACGAGGTGCATAGTTTTAGCAATTCATATCCTAGGTTTAGGTTTTTGGATGTTTAGGGTTTTCCAATGTTTCTAAATAATAAATAGGTATTTGAGACTCATTGTAACACAACTCAGAGTCATGTAGCCACCACATCTCTTCTCCAAGATAATATACCATCGCCCGAGCTAGTTTATTTCCAGTATGTTTGTAAGCATATTTCAGTTCTTTGATATTAATGAAATGAAGTGTTATTTATGTTGCATCTCTATATTTATGGTTATATATGTATTATGTTACATTCCTATCTAAGTTCATATCAAAATTAGAGAATCATACTACTTTGTTGGCTTTCCTCTCTTTCAAGCTCTTCATCTAGTCTCTTTTAGATTATATTCTCTTATAGTAGCATACAAAATAATATTATTAGCATTCCACTCTTTTGCAATGGTATTTGATCTTCCTTTCTTTCACATCTATATAATTTTATGTAGTTTTTCAAAGGTACATATGATTTCTTTTTTCCATATCCATTTTCATCGTATTATATAGAGATTTGTTTTTTCCACATCCATTTCTTCATAATATAAAGTGTTTTGTATTGAATTTTTCTTGTAATGCATATTTAGCATTTTGAGGTGTGCACTTAATGAATTTCTTGTTCTACTAACTTACTTCAAACTTATAAATAAAATAAATCTTACCTTGTTTTTTCAACTCAATTAATGCTTCTAATGATTAAATCTCTCCTCTAGCTTCAATGCATCCTTAATTCTTGTAGCAACAATATTCCTATCATGTATACTTTTATTTTATTTATTGCAATAACTTGTGCCAAGGTAAGGGAAAGAAAAAAACAAGTGTTTCTATTTTCACATTTCATTGCACTATAGTGAATATATATTTAACTCAATTTCATTTATGTGCAATTTCCACATGGTATGGAAAACACCCATTTCACACATGTAGTGTTGGGCCTCAATTATACCAAATAAAGGGCCTACATTATGCAACAAATCTCAAAAAAAAAAAAAAAATCATTTTCTTTAAGTTGACTCGCCCAATTATTAATCGAAGTTTTCATTGATGTCAATATGGCATTGAATGAGATGTCAATATTCTTGAGATTCTTGGTTCTAAATGATGATGCCATGAATCTTGGTTGACTAGGAGACCATTAATGATGATTTCAAAGTATATGAAGAATTATTTTCCTAAATTGCTATTGATCATAATGCCCTAGATGTCCATGAAGGCAACATCATCCCATGAAGAAGCCCTAGAAATCATGATGATATGCTTACTCTTGATGAAGAAGCCTAGAACCCGGATGATGTCCTTACCCTTGATGTGGAGGACTATACTTGATGGATCCATACATGTGATGATGTCATACTCTTGAATGACTACACTTGATAATGGTCTTGATGACATAGTTGAAAGACTAGTTTGGAGCTTTCCCAATAAAAAATTAATAAAGGTTGCAGTATGGCTTATCATTGCATGAGTATATGATGAAATGAGATGATGCATTCATTATTGGATACTATTATGATGTGGGTGACACTATGATCCTATGATTGATAAACCAACAAATGGAGAAGCCAAGCAATGGAGAAGCCATGTTGTCCTATTCACTTTCTGCACACAAAAATTAAGGACAGTCACAAATAAAAAATGTTTTTTCACTACCTTAGAGGCATCCTTCCACATTGAATCCTATACCATCTTTTAGTGTATATTTTTCCCTTTCTAATGAGCCCTTATTTTCCCCCAAACTCTTGGTGGTTGATGAGATAATGATTTTTCAAGCTAAGAAAAATATAATTAATTGTGAGCCGACCTGTACTTACCTCGCATGTCAGCTTCTCTCCAGAGACGTGTCCCTTCACTTTTATAATACGAAATCACTATATATATATCTATATATATATATATATATATATATATATATATAAGTTCAGACCTTCATTTTCATCAAAAAAAAATTGGTCATCAATTACAGTGATACAAGGCACCGAGAAGAGAAGGGTTAAGAAGGAGAATAGGATATTCTGTCTGGGCTTTAAGATCACTAAACTGGACTGCAAATTCAAGACCTATAACTTGGACCTACAGTAATCACAAAACTCAGACCTATTTGAAGTTTGCAGTGAACCTATTACAGTGGCTCAGACCTATCCGATGTTGCAGTAGCTCAGATTACAGTGGCTAGGATCTACTTGAAATTATTGTGGGCTAGACAGACCTATGCCATCATAGAATAGTGACTAGGATTATTTTACAAACCTGTGGTGTATTATTTCTCCTTTGCAGACCTTGTAAATATTATTTGTGGAGCTTTTCTAGAGTTATATTTGGATCTATGGAGGACTTTAGCATTGGTGTAAAAGGAACAAAATTTCAGCCCTGTAAAAGGAGCAGACTTCGGCCTATCAAAAGCCTCAGACCTTGGCCTTCTCTATGAAGCAGAATCATAGTCCTATATTATTCAGATCTGTGATCTAAGAGTCTCTCCTCAACCCATCTTTGGAGTGAATTTAAAGAAAAGTTGTACAGACTTTGGAGTAACTGTTAAAAAATTTGTTTTGAGCAGTTCCTTGGTAATTGTTAGAACAGGGTCTCCTACAAAGGTGCGAATCTGGTCCATTTTGTATATTTTTTATTATATTTAGTCTAACGCAGGGGTTTTGGGGTGGTTCAAAGCCCCTAATGCATTGTAAGCGGGTCAAGGGTAGACCAAGAGTCCGCAAACCACAATTTGCAGACCATTGGATGCATAGGCTAAAGTAGTATAAATAGTTGAGTCTTTTTGAATCGATAGGTAGAGGATGAATAGAGATTGATGTGAAGTACGAATTGCTAGATTTTGGGTTGGGTTGTTTACATTAAGACTCCTACTGGCTGTGTGCGCGGAGATCCTCTGTCTTGTTGTGTGCGGACCCTGCTAGCTGTGTGTGCAGGTGGTATTCAGGCAATGTAAGAGGATTTTGATAAGTAATATATGTGATTGTTGAAACATATGATGTTGTCTGGATCTATTCTGTTATGATTGACGTGAACTAAGATTGTCTGATTAAGCTGTGAACTCATATTTTTTATCTCTGTTGTATGAAAGTATCTACGCTTAGTATGTTACTGTGATGTGAATGTTGTTGCATTTACTGATTGCATCTCTATTAATGAACACGAACTATCTGTGTTGACAATATTGGCTGCGATTATGCTATTTTATGGTTGTAATTGATGGATGCGAACCTGCTAGAGAAAATATGATAAGAATTATAGTTTGGTTACGTTATGGAACCCTGTGAATCAACCTTCTATGTAGATCTAATAATTGTGGGTTTGCGTTATTACCTACTCTCTCTTAGGGTGCGGAAACCTGGTTCTAGCACCCTCCCATACTGCTTCGGGTGAGACTTTGACCTGCGCAAGCGGGTCACTGCCGAAAGGGCCAGTAGTATAGGGGTTTGTTGGCAAACCTTCACCTTCGAACCTAGGTCAGGACCCCTCGAGCCAACAAATGGTTCTGTTGCCGGGACTGGGAGCATTTTGAGGGAGATATTTGGTAATGCCAAGGATGTATTGGAAACCTAAAAAGAAAGAAATCGACGAGTGGTTTGAAAAGCAAGTTCAGGAATTCATTGTAAAATAAAATCGCAGTGCGACTTAACTACGGAGGAGTGGAAAAATAAGTATATTTTCTTGGAAATCTACAAGATTTTCTTTGTAACTTTTGCAATCAAGCTACAGGAGTCGCTTGCAAGACTGGTCGATTTTTAGAAATGTTGGAAAATAATGATAATACCATTATTCACACGGTAGATCATTGGGTGGACAGTGTGATAGGAGGATTTGTGACTAAATTTGCAATCGATCAATTTGTGTCCTACTCAGAAGTGGAGCAGAGATTATTCAAGGGTTTCCGGGGTAAGTTCCTAAGAAAATTTCCATTACTGATTAAGATCTTATTGTGCGAGAAAAGTATCTTGTGTAGCCATACCGAGTGAATGAGCTCCGATCAAAGTGAGGGTACAACGCGCAGTGGTAAGTAATACAGAACTAATTAAGAGGGAGATCGATCTGTCTATAGTCCAGTGACCAATTTTGTTGCGCATAGCCCCCCATCAACACCACCTTCGAATCCTCATAAGGGCAAGAACTCGCCTCTGCCACCACTGAAAGACGATATGGCTTCACAGATGAAGCTACCCACCTTCAAGGGTGTGGGGGACAAAGATATGGATCGATTCTAGTTTGTCGCAGGGTCTGTATGGACTGCACGGAATTTAGCGAGCGATGTTGTGAAAAAGAGCGCAGCTATCTCTTGCTTTTGAAGGAAGGGCCCTAAACTGGTACATGGGACACCTTGACCAGCATGCAAACGCGAGCATTGAGGACATTAAGTACGCCTTGAAGCAACAGTTCAAGAAGCCTAAGGCCTACTCCTAGATAGTGAACGACCTGAAAGATTTCAAACAAGGTCCATGTGAGTCTGTATGGGAAGATGATCAACGACTGAGAAAAGTAATCAGAGAAGGAGGATTCCAGTATGATGATAGGCAGCATGCAGAGTGTTTCATTGTTATGTTTTTGCCCCACCTACGCATACCAATGGGCCACCAAGACATTGAGTCATAGGAGAATATCTTGGAGATAGCAATGAATTTGGAGGCTACACCATGAGATGAAACCCAGTTGGGTGTACAACAGATACAAGGCCAGTTGGAAGCAATGCACATGGAGATCCAGAATCTGCGAAAGGAACGAGGAGCGGAGGATAGGTGGTGCATACGATGCAAGGTGAATGGCCACACCAAGGATAAGTTTTCGCTATTAGCAGACTACATGTAGGCTGGAGGACCTAGCCTGCTGCGCCCTAGAGAAGTCACGGGGCCAAGTAGGATGGCACTATGGTGTGATGACTGTCGCGTTGTGGGGTTGCACGACACCAACCATTGCCCTCGCCTTACTTCTTGTATTATGGAGGTTAAGCAGCAATGGTTCAGGTTTTGTAGGTCTATGGGGCATGATGGGAAAAACTGCCGAACTTATGATCTGCTGATAGACCGAGGAAACATCTATAGGGTATAGACAAATCCTTCGTTACCAAGGACCCCCTCTAGTATCAGGGGCTCCCCCATTAGGGGTAGGGGAGGGGGCCGAGACAAAAGCGCAGGTAGGGGAAGAGGCCAACTAATCTTTTATAACTGCGGGGAGATCGGTCACTTTGCAAGGGACTGCCTAAACCCTAGAAGAAAATCCTACAGGTATTGTAGGCAGTTGGACCATGTGATCAAGGACTGCCCGATTTTGATGGCTAAGGTTCAGGAGAAACAGTAGACACCTACGCAGAATGTGAAAAGGGTTTCGACAGAACCTTGAAATGAGGGACCAGGTATTAATATCATAACCCGTAGCGTCCTAGCCACCAAGGGGGTGGAGGAAAAAATTACGGCCGAGCCTCTGATCAGGAAAGCAGTCATCAAATCAGAGGTCCTGGAACTAAACAAGGAAAGGGAAACCTTTATCGCAGCTCAGCAGGACTTCGCAAAAGCATCTACTTCACAGGTCCCTGTGGCCACCAAAGAAGGATAGTGGGTCCAGCCATTTTTACAAGCATGCATGAAACTGTTGCGCAACTAGCAGGTCGTTGAGAACCTCTAGGAACTATTAAATAGTTGTGAAGAGAAAACCAACCCACCCCTGGAAGTTAAGGATGTAAACACACTGTACAAGTACAAGAAACACACTGGTAGGGAAATGCAGCTCATAGCACAAATCGTGGATTATGAAATGGAGCAAGTTATTTTGGATCTAGGGTCATACGCGAACGTGTTGCCCAAGAAAACTTGGCAGCGCATGGGAGAACCCAATTTGGAATGGTCCACTATCCAATTGCACATGGCCAATCAGCAGAAGATCATACTGTTAGGAAGGTTATCACAGATTGTAGTGGATATTGCAGGAGTTAAGGTCTGGGCTGACTTTGAAGTCATTCAAACTATGGAAGATGCGTACCCTTACCCTACGCTCCTAGGGTTAGATTGGGCCATCGACATGGGTGGTATTATCAACTTGAAGAAGAGAAGCATGGTATTTGAGAACGGAGGGATATGAGTGATAGTCCCTTTAGACCCCGCAGAAGGAGAAAGGTATACGGAGACGGTGCATATCGACGAGGAGGTAGATCACATCTACAAGTTAACTACACAGGATGAAGATTGGATCAAACCTACGGCTGATAGTATGCTCTGTTGGGAAAAGGATGGTGACTTTTTTTCTGACTCTGACGGAGAACTAGAAAATTGGCAAAACCAGTTGCACGACATATCTGCGCTGTGATGTCTCAGAATTTCAAGGGATTTTCGATGTATATCCTTAGAGGTAAGAGATCTACCCCACTTTTATGGTTCTATTAGCATTAAGGAATTTTTGCAAGCATTCGAAGCTGAAGTTCCAAAGGAACGAAGGTTATGGGCCCTCAATTTCGCCCTACGCGCAGCACCTGCAAAGTGGTGGGATGAGCGTAAGGCAGCATTCCAGGAATGGGGGCCATGTCGGACTATGTTACTCCTGCGCTTTGACCCTCTGGTTCACTTACCCAGGGAACAACCTGGACTGGTAATCCAAAGTTGCACAAACTTGCACAAGATAAATACTGGTGGATACTATGGAAGCTGTGGATCTGGCAACACCTACAGCTATGAAACAATTGTGCTCACTCTTCCACTTTGTAGGCTACTACAGAAAAACCAAGTAGGAGTACGCATTGCTCATAGTGCCTCTGAAAGAGCTGCTTCACAAGGCCATTTTAGTTTGCAGGGACGTTGAATGTTAAGGGAGCCTCAAACTAGTAAAAAAACAATAGGACCACTTAGAACGTAGATGGAACGTTGGCTGGACCACCATGTGCACAGGAGGCCCGTTGAACACACACAGGTGCGTTGGGAGCGCAATTGTGCGTTGAGCGCACCAAAGCTGCGAAAACTAGCCGTTGGGACAGTCAAATCGATTAAAATGCAAAATCTACCATTGAATGGAGTGGGCAGCTGGCATTTAATGAGGAAATTGCGGGAGATTTTTTACCATTTACATGATGGTAAGTTCCAATTGCATCTTTCCCTACCACTGACCACTCGTGTTAGCTATAAAATGGGTCGAACAGACCAGACAAAGGTTCCGTATCAGTTATATAGCTTGTACTTGGCATATCTTACCGTGACGATTTGGTGCTGCAAGACACTATGTGTTTATAGTGTCTCCTTTATGTCTGAGAAACCTACCCCCTCGAATAGTAACAACTAGGAGTTTTTTTTTTGTGCCAGGATGACAACTACAAACCCTGCTGAGCCTTCTGAACTAATGACTTCGGTAGATCAGGGGACTGAGGAAGTGGTGGAAATCGAGTCTGAGGCGGAAGAGATTATCTCCATGCCGAGCCCAACCATGAGGAAAGGAAAAGCAAAGGCACAAAGCTCCAGAAATCCCCCAAAGTCCAATAAATGGGCTGCAGGAAAGCCGTGAACTTCCCCACGAACCACAAAATCCTCGCAGGCAGCTTAGGAGGAAGCACAACCCATCAAGGCAATTCACTAGTTAACTCCCTTTGTTCGACCATGTAGGACATCGATGCGCACGTTGAAGAATATTGATGGCCTGGTCACTTACGTGCAGATGCCACTGACCCCAGGCGAGGTCCCCATCATTGGCGGACCTTTTGGTAAGCTTCATGAGGTCAAGTTTGACGATCACGACCTAGTCAACTTCTAAGCATTCCCTGAACTAGCACCTGCCTTATACCTAAACTCAATTCATGATGACAATGGAGTTACAGTCATCCCCCAGAACTGGGTGTGTGGATTGGTCGGGTCCGGGCTCCTGAACTTACTCAAGATGCCCCATTTTGGTCATTACAATATTACAGACTGATTCACACGACAGCTACTCACCCTGATTCACGAAGGCTACCTGTGGATCCAAGACAGGACTCCTATTGATGTTGCACTAATTCATAGGATTACTGGTCTCCCGATGAACAGGCCAAGCTCTCTCGAGCGAGTGGGTAAGAAATACGAAGCCGAGACTACTGAATTTGTGCGCAAAAAATACAAGGTGGAGTGGAATACTCGAGGCTTTATCAGAAAATCCATCAATGATAATGCTACATAGTTGGGCACGATGTTATTGGCATTCAAGTTGATGCGAAAATTCTAATTTGTTGTCCCCGCCTATGTGATCCAGCTAGTAGGCCAATGTGGGAAGGGGATCTGTTTCAATTGGGCTCAGTACTTATGTGATGAATTTTTTTCCAACTTCTGAGAATCCCAGGACATAGGACACGCCTTTTGTTACTTGTGGTTGATGTTCCTCATAGTGTTGGTTGCCTGGGAAACTCCTGCAGAGTCTGTCCTCCCTGAGCTTACCCCGAATATGTGTGAAGGAGCCCGTTATGTGCACTTCTGGGACTCCAAGGATGCGCAGCGCATAGAGGACAATCAAGTCTTTTAGGTCCTCTTCCAGAGCAGCGTGGTAGCTGCCATCAACTCTCACCCATGTTTAACACCCACATTCTACGACAGGTACAAGTGCATCGCGACCTTTCAGGTGACCATGCACAACATACAGATTCAGAGCCGAAAGGAGAAAGCTTGGACTTCGCTCCCCTATATGGTCGCGGACGAAGAAATTGACAATGTTATTGCACTCTGGCCCCCGCAGTGGAAGATTGTCGGGACGCAGGGCCCTAAAGATGCCAGCACAACACAATTAATTCCCCCTGTCACTATTAAATACATTGGAGGCTCCAGCAAAATTATCAGGAAGGACGCAAAACCGGCTGCGAAGAAATATGTACAGCAGAAGTGGACTGACGAGAAGGATGTCGAAGTAGCATCACAGAAAGATTCACAGCCCGACTTAGGGACAAAAGGAGGGGATGTAGGAGGAACTACATCCCCTCACGGGACGAAGCACACAAGCGAGCTTGCCAAAGGACCCCAATGGGGGCAGCAACCAATGGGGGCAGCAATCAAACTGTTGCAAGTGCAGATGGAGACCCCACCATCTCAGTGACTCAGAATGAGTCACAAGATTGTGTTGGGGTACTGTTGGAACAGGATCTCCTACAAAGCTGCAAATCTGGTCCATTATATATATTTTTTATTATATTTAGTTTAAATCAGGGGTTTTGGGGTGGGTCAAAGCCCCTAATGCATTATAAGTAGGTCAAGGGTAGACCAAGAGTCCGCAAACCACGGTTTGCGGACCATTGGATGCATAGGCTAAAGTAGTATAAATGGTTGAGCCTTTTTTAGTCAATAGGTAGAGGATGAATAGAGATTGATGCGAAGTATGAATTGCTAGATTTTGGGTTGGTTTGTTTGGGTTAGGACTCCTGCTAGCTGTGTGCGCAGGTGGTATTCAGGGAATGTAAGAGGATTTTGAAAAGTAATATATGTGAAGTATTGCAGAAACATATGATGTTGTTTGGATTTGTTCTGTTATGATTGATGCGAACTAGGATTGTCTGATTAAGCTGCGAACTCGTATGTTTTATCTCTGTGGTATGAAAGTATCTACACTTAGTATGTTACTGTGATGTGACTATTGTTGCACTTACTGATTTCATCTCTATTAATGAAAACGAACTATCTGTGTTGACAATATTGGCTGCGACTATGCTATTTTATGGTTGTAATTGATGGATGCGAACTTGCTAGAGCAGATCTGATAAGAACTATAGTCTGGTTACGTTCAGGAACCCTGCGAATCACCCTTCTATGTAGATCTGATAATTGCGGGCCTGTGTTATTACCTACTCTCTCTCAAGGTGCGGAAACCTGGTTCCAGCACCCTCCCATACTGCTTTGGGTGAGACTTTGACCTGCACAAGTGGGTCACTGCCTAAAGAGCCAGTAGTATAGGGGTTTGTTGGCAAACCTTCACCTCTGAACCTGGGTCAGGACCCCTCGAGCCAACAGTAATCTTTGGAAAAGTTCCTTAATAATATTTGGAACTATCTTATTTATTGTGTTGAAGATTGCAACAAGAAACAGTGAAGGAGGCATCCTGAAACATCATTCCTGATCCTAGTTGGAAAATAATCACCTAAACTAGGTGGGGCCCACACAGGTGATTTTTGTCACAAAGTCTATTTTTAGAAATGTCGATCATATTCTATGAGTTGCAGGATGCTATTTGTGGATGGTTGGTCAAGTTGGAAAAATAGATGGATTTCTATTTTTAGACATATTGGGCGGAATCTATTTCTAGATCGCCAGTCTAGAAATAGATATGTCGAATATTATTAGCTCTTAATAATATTTGGACTATAAACATTATCTTGTTCTCTCGGAGCACTTCAGTTAAGTGCACAGATGTGGCATAGGAGCTAACAGAAGGAATTACGCTATTCCTGAGGGTTAAGTGGAGCTATTGCATGGAGACTTCAGTTAGAACTCATGTGACAGAGTTTGGTGGAGTTGATTGAAGAAGTTAATGGAGTTGTGTTCAGTTTAACTAAGTTAAAGATAGTTGAGCTACTTGTATCTAGTCTAACTGATTGATACACTAGTGAGAGTGGTGTGAATTAATTATTAATTAATTCACTAATTATTAACTCATTAATCAACTAAAGAATACATCAGTTAACTACAATGCATGGACAGTTTCAGTGGAGACCAGTGGAGAGGTAGGTGAAAGAGCAGTGTGACTATTAGTTGTGACTATAGTGTTGCATGATTTGCAACACACAGTGGTTGGAGATGCCAATGAGGATTGCGTGGTCAATATAGGATGAATTCAAGTTCATTCAAATCAATTCTTCAGCAATTCTTTAGCAGTGATTGCGTAGTAGAGGCAGGCTAAAGGCTAGCAAAGATCGGTGCATGGATTTGCAAGATCAGGGCCTGATTAGTGTGCAGCAATTGGAGATTGTACTAAGAGCTTGTGAGGAGCTTTGTATGATGATTTTTACATGATCTCTATGACATATAATATACATATAGTTGGGGTTTTTCAGCTTTAATCTTTCCCATAAATTACTGTGTTCATATGTGTGAATTTTTATGTTTTTAATGTGTGCATGCAATTGATTTTATTTCCGCAAATTAATGATCAATGGTAGAAGAGATTCTATATTATGCATGAAGTCAAATAGTGTGTGATCAGGAGAATCTTGGATGTATAACATATCATTTATATAATTTCTACATGGTATCATAGCTGTGTTATAGATTTTCTACATGGTATCAGAGCTGTGTTATAGATTTTCTACATGGAATGAGAACATGAATTTTTGGGTGCGCGATTTTGCAGAGAATATATGAAATTTTTGGTGTGATATTTTCAGAAAAAAATAGCACATTTGGATTCCTTGCGAAAAAATACCCAAATTGAAAAAAAAAATCGGTCGAATCGGAGCTCGGACGAGGAAGATATCATTGATTTAAAATCATCTCTTTTGTTAGAAAATTTTGCGACGGCGAGACAATTGCAATGTGCGCGAGCCAAGAATATACATGCACTGAGGTACAAGATGCATGCAAAGCTTTAGGGAGAAAATTATAGGTTAGTAACTTGGTGGTTGATAGGGAGCCTCTCAACATGCAGCGTGAGAAGCGGTCTCAGAAGGTTGTGGAGCAACCACAACTGGAGATGCAGAAGAATCTTTATAGATTTGATGTAGATGGGATTTCTACGGAGCTTCTTACTGTTGGGAAGTGCAAGAAAGACATGCAATTGAAGCTTGAGAGGGAGCTGGATTTTCATGCAAGTAAGAGTGAACCTCGGGATGAGGAGCAGCCACAAGATGAGGATCATGGAGTGGGAGAAACCACTCATGCAGAGAAATTTCGTGCCAGATGGGCAGAGGGAGTGCATGCAGCTATACCACCAGGTGAGAGGTGGGGCGACATGCATGAGTAATCCCAAGAGGAGATTTTTGGGCAGGATTCATGGAGATGGTGTGGATCTCATGAATTGAACCTGGCTACGAGGTTCCCATAGAGAAACAGTAGCATGATCAGTTAGATTGATGCGGGCAGTTCAAAGTGATAGTGTCGGATACTGGAGCGCGGATCAGAGTTGACAGCAAGTGCAGAGTGCATGGGTTCAGATTTCAATAGCGCAGTGGTTCCTGAAGACATGTGCAGTTGATACTAGCAGAAGTCGAAGACTTTGATGATAGATGCATTAAGACTGATTGAGTTGTTTGGAGCCTATTCAGTTTCAGAAGTGTTGCAGCAAGAGTTGCAGGGCGAATGCATGGAGTTGCATGTTGCATGCAAAGACAGTCCTTTCTTATTGAGAGGGAGTGTTGAAGATTGCAACAAGAAATAGTGAAGGAGGCATCTTGAAACATCATTCCTGATCCTAGTTGGAAAATAATCACCTACACTAGGTGGGGCCCACACAGGTGATTTTTGTCGCAAAGTCTATTTTTAGACTATGTCTATTTTTAGACATGTCGATCATATTCTATGAGTTTCAGAATGCTATTTGTGGATGGTTGGTCAAGTTGGAAAAATAGATGGATTTCTATTTTTAGACATATTTGGCAGAATCTATTTTTAGATTGCCAGTCCAAAAATAGATATGTCGAATATTATTAGCTCTTAATAATATTTGGATGATAAACATTATCTTATGTTGAAAATGCAGCAAGATGATGGAGCTTAGTGAAATGAATTCGCCTTCACCAAGTGGGCCCGCAGGCAAATTCTGGCGCAAAAATCTATTTTTAGACTATGTCTATTTTTAGACATATGGAGCATGGTTCGGGTATTCCAGTTTGAGATTCTTGAAGTATGTGTCATGTTGGTAAAAATAGATGAGACTCTATTTTTGAGGTCAAAGAGGTCGAAGTCTATTTTTAGACTGCCTCTCCTTAAAACAGGGAAGTCAAATATTATTTACCCTTAATAATATTTAGACTATAAACAGCAGTTTACTCTCTTGGAGCACTTCAGTTCGAGCTACAGAAGTGGCTCATGCATCTGACAAAGGAATCACGTGGTTCCCAAGGGTTTGATGGCATCATGCATGGTTGACTTCAGTTGGACTTCAGTGGCAGAAGTTTGGAGGAGTTAATGGGACAGCTAGTGGAGTTGTGTTCTGTTTATTTTAGTTGAACTAGTTGAGATTAGTTTAACTAGCTAATCAATTAGTTATGAGTGGAGTGAATTAAATATTATTTAATTCATTAATTAGTAACTCATTATTCAACTCAAGAACACATCAGTTCACTACAGTGTATGATCAGTTCAGTGGAGACCAATGAAAGAGGTAGATGAAAGGGTGGAGTTAGCTATCAGTTGTGACTATACTGTTGCTATTTGCAACACACAGATAGGTGGAGTAAGCCCATGAGGATTGCGCAGTTCAGGCTGATGGTTTATCTATATAAAGAGGTCATCCCATAGCATTGAAACATGCAATAGAGGCAAAGCAATTGGCGGTGAGTTTTGAACTAGTAACCTGTTCAAAACTGAGCTAGATTGTGAGTAACTTCATGAGAAAGTACTGAGTACTTGTGAGGAGTATTGTACTGAGTTTGTTACTTGATTTATCCATTATAATATACACAATAGTTGTGGGGTTTTCAGCTATAAGCTTTCCCCATACATACTGTGTTAATATGTATGATGATTTGATGTGTTATCACTTGATTTTATTTCCGCATGTGTGATGATCTGAGTTGATTGAGTGGAAGAGATTATGTGTTATGTATGAAGCTCAAATAGTATGTGACCAGGATAGTCTCGGTGGATAATTATTTATTATTCAACAAATTTCTACATGGTATCGGAGCTATTGAAGCAGAGATTGATCATCACAGTGATTACAAACTTATTTCGGTAGACAGAGTCTGCATGCGGGCCAGGTAGCCTCCGGATTCATCTTTCTTCGGAAAGTGAAAGGTCTGGTAAACGCCCCTTGCAGTCGATCTCTGTGCTAGAAATAAATTTTTCTCACGATCTAGAGTGATTGAGATTTGAGGTGGAATTCGAAGTTTTGCAGCAGTTTTGTTTTCTTGGTGCCGGTGTTGAAAATGTCTTTCAACGGTTTGCGACTCGAATATGCTCTTGAAGGTAGTTCGAATTATGTTGCATGGAAGGATCGCATGGAAGCAGTATTAGAAGATAATGGTCTGAAGGAGTTCGTAGATACGGATGTCCAAAAGCCCACTGATCCTGCTGAAGTCGAAGTATGGCAAAAGAAGATGGCGAAATGTCGAAGGATCTTGTTGGAGGGCGTCAAGGATCATATTGTATCCAGCCTGCATGGAAAGGCTACTCCATATTTAATGTGGAAAGCTTTGACGGATCTATTCCAAAGTAAGAGTGACCAAAGGAAGCTGGCGCTCAAAGATAAGCTCAGGAACATCAAGATGGAGAAAGGCGACAGTATCGCCAAATACCTCACGAAGTTCACTCAATGCAGAGATGAGCTGGGAAGTGTGGGGGTGACTGTCGAAGATGAGGACATGGTCGACATGGCTCTCCTTGGTCTTCCGAAGGCTTGGCACTCATATCAAGATAGTGTCAATGGTCGGGAGAAGCTGCCGGGATGGGAGCGCCTTTGGGCGGATCTCATGCAGGAGGAGATAAGGAGGACTACTCGAGATGGATCTTCATCAAAGGAAGCTGATGAAGAAAACTGCGCTTTGGTTGCCAAAGCAAAGAAGGGGAAGGGTAAGAAAACTTCTCATTCCGGTGCAAAGGGCAAGAAGCAGGATATGGCGAAAGTGAAGTGTTTTCATTGCCATGATCACGGACATTATGCTACCAATTGTCCAAAGAAGAAGAAGAACAAGCAAGCGGGAAGATCTGCAGATGGAGAAGCTTTGGCTTCACAGTTCGAGCTTGAATTTTCACTGATTGCATGCTTGGTTTCAAGTGTGCTAGGATCGGTATGGTTCTTGGAAAGCGGTGCGTCATTTCATATGATGGGAGATCGGGAGTTGTTCTCAGATCTGGAGGACAAAGATTTGGGTGTGCACATCGAGATGGGCGATGATGGTAGATACAGTGCGACTGGTATCGGTACCATATCCTTTCAAAGGGAGTCTGGTAAACCCTTTGTATTGAAGGATGTCATGCATGTACCTGGATTGAAGAAGAACTTGATCTCTGTGGCGATGTTGGAGGATAAGGGGTATGATGTGGTCTTCGGCGAAGGAAAAGCCTTCCTGCGCAGTAAGACTACTGGAGAGACCCGGAAGATAGGGGTTCGAACTCAGAACCTTTATCAGTTGCAGGTAGATGACTGCGCAGCTATGGCATGCAAGGCGGGAGATGTGGTGAGCCGGGATGATGAGGGCGAACTATGGCACAGGAGATTGGGCCATCTTCACCATGGAGCTTTGAAGATTATGCAGCAGATTTCTACTGGACTTCCTAAGGGCACTCTTGCGCAGTCAGATCAGTGCAAGGGGTGTACTTTAGGGAAGTATGTGAAAGCCACCTTTCACGAGAAGGATAGTCGCGCCACGACGATCCTTGAGAGAGTTCACACGGACGTGTGTGGTCCTTTCTCAGTTGCTTCGACATCAAAGCACAAGTATTATGTGATATTTGTTGATGATTTCTCTTGAAAGTGCTGGATCTTCTTCATGCAGAAGAAGAGCGATACATTCGCGAAGTTCTGTGAGTTTAAAGCACTGGTCGAGAAGGAGTCGGGGAAGAAGGTGATTGCTCTAAGGAGTGATAACGGTGGTGAATTCATCTCGGCTGAATTCAAGAAGTTCTGCAGCGCAGAAGGGATTCGGAGAGAGCTCATCGCACCCCATAACCCACAGCAGAACGGGGTGGCTGAGCGGAAGAACAGAACGATCGTGGGTGCTGCACGAGCGATGTTGCATGATCGGGGCCTACCCCTTCACTTGTGGGCTGAGGCATGCAATACAGCAGTGTATGTGCAGAACCGTTGTCCTCACAAGGTTCTTGGCATGAGTACACCGGAGGAGGCTTATTCTGGTAAGAGACCTGACATTTCTCATTTGAGAATTTTTGGTTCTTCTGTCTACATGCATGTGACGAAGGATGCCAGAAAGAAGCTGGATCCGACCGCAGAGGTTGGAATATTTGTGGGGTACACTGATACACCTCACAACTATCGGGTGTATGTGCCAGACAGTCGCAAGACTGTTGTGCGACGGGATATAAAATTTCGGGAGGAGAAAGCCATGCAGTGTTCGCTTGAGAGGGAGCTACACTTGCATGCAGATGAGGAGCTGTTAGTTCCTAAGGAGGAGCTTCCGGATGTGGATCAGCCACAAGAGGAGGTTCAGGAGGTGGAAGAAACCACCCAGGCAGCGCCAACCATCGGAGGGCGCATGCGCACTACAGAAGCTGAGCGACTGGCTCGGGATGCAGAGAAGGTTGTAGGACCACCTACAGCACAGCGCAGACAGAGACAGTCACCGGATCGGTACACTGGATACATGGCTCTTATGAGTCAATGTGTTGTGACGGAGCCATCCTCTTTTGAGGAAGCTGTGGAGGAACCCCATGGGTTGATGCCATGATCGAAGAATATGATTCGATCATCAGGAACAGTGCATGGGAGATTGTCCCAAGACCGGTTGGGAAATCAGTTGTAGGTTCGCGATGGATCTACAAGGTGAAGCAGGCGGCTGACGGGAGTGTGGAGAAGTACAAGGAAATATTTGTAGCGAAGTAGCTTTTCACGAGATCGAGGGGGATCGATTATGAGGATGCTTTTGCTGTCGCAAGGTACTCTTCCATACGGACGATCCTTGCTCTCTCAGCGCAGATGGGGTGGCACATTCATCAGATGGATGTGAAGACGGCGTTCCTCAATGGAGTTATTGAGGAGGAGGTGTACATAGAGCAGCCTGAAGGTTTTGAGATCTTCAGCAGTGAGTCACATGTGTGCCGACTCAAGAGATCACTATACGGGCTGAAGCAAGCACCTCGTGATTGGTACACTCGTATAGAAAGCTACTTCACCGGGCTTGGATTCTCCAAGAGTGAGGTGGATCCAAACCTGTACCAGATAGTGGTGGAGGGGAAGCTGTTGATCATCGTACTGTATGTAGATGATTTGATTTTGACTGGCGACGAGCAGTTGATACTTTCATGCAAGGAGGATCTTGCACGAGAGTTTGAGATGAAGGACCTGGGCATCCTTCATTATTTCCTGGGATTGGAGATTTGGCACGCAGCGAGGAGGAGGAGGCATTTGTTTCTCGGGGGCAGAAGTATGCAGGAGATTCTGGAGAGGTTCAACATGCAGGGCTGCAAGCCTGTTGACACTCCTCTTCTTGGTGGTTGGAGGAAGGAGGATGCGACTTCAGCGGAGGTAGTGGATGCCATTGTCTATCGACAGTTGGTGGGGTCGCTTATATGGTGATACACGACCCGATATATTCTATGCAGTTAACCAGCTTTCGTAAGCTATGGTTAAGCCTACCAAGCTCTTTTGGAAGGCATGCAAGCATGTATTGCATTATCTTAGAGGCACATCGGGATATGGTTCATGGTACAGACAGGAGGATCAATTGAGGCAGCATGGCTTCACAGA